>QANU01043792.1:42509-56086 GCA_003254905.1 Nissolia schottii
GGTTCTGCACGAATTCTGCAATATATAGGCAGTGGTGCCTGTTCATGAACCAATGCCAAAGCATATGATACAAAACAACGCATTGTTTCATGAAAAAACACACCCATTCGAGCATGTAATCGATTAACCAAAGGCTGTAATCGATTACACACAAGAAACGACCATATTTTCAAATTTCAAAAGGTGGTAATCGATTACTGTAGGTTGGTAATCGATTACACACTTCAAAATTTGAATATTTTTGAATTCAAAGTGATGGTAATCGATTACTCAAGCATGGTAATCGATTAACCATGCAGAAACCGAGTTTAAGTGTTAAAACCCTTTGAAAAATGTCACCAAATGCTTCTAGGGTTTTAAGAAAAATGTTAGACATGTTTGTGATGAAAAACTTTGAGCCATTGACCTTTAACATCTTAACATGTGCTAACTATTGACTCTAGGGTTAAAAACTTGAACCTTTAGTGATGTGCAGCTTGAGCTTGAGGTTCTTTAATCTTGATTGAGTCTTCCCTTTTTCTGCTTTTTGTTGGTGTTGTTGTCGTCATCAAAACCACGCCATCAATGGTCAGAGGAAGAGTCTTCTTCACATGATGGTATGAGGACGGATGAGTAGAAGATCACTCTTTTTGAGATGTATTTTGATATGTAGATAATGTATTTGACTTGTATATGTAACTTATTATATTAGACTACTGTTGATGTAAATATTTGTGATGGACCACATTTGCTTATGTACATATTTATGTATGGATATCAGATGTAAGCCATTAGCTCTATCGTTTGTATTATATGCTTGCTTCACGTGTGGCTCATATTTTGCAAATAAAGTAACAAACAGAAAAGTTTTAAAATGGTCCCTATTTTCCTTAACCTGATATTTTTGAAAGATAATAAAGGACTATGAGTAATCCCACCAAACGAGCAACAACCTAGTTAGTATTGTGTACTACTCGAGGGTATGCAGTTAGCTAGGGTGTTACAGATGTCAAGTTGTGTGATTTTTGGAGTCCCCGATGAATTTCTTAGCAAACAGGCAGAAAACGGTGTTTTTAAGCAACAAGGGTAAAACGGGAATTTCAAGCTTTGGGATTGAAAAACTGGTTTTTGAGAACTATAATTCCCAAGAAAACAGGGTTTTTATGGGGGCAAAACAGTAATTTTGGGAAAAGGAGGTAAAATGGTAATTTCGTGATTTGGGGGTTCAAAATCTGGATTTCTAAGTATGAAAAATGATCTTAGGACTATCAAAAACCTTGGGGTAAGGTCTTGGACCTCTCCGATTTCTGATCACTAATTTCTGACAAAAAACAGACGTTTGTAGAAAAGCACGGATACACCGTAGTCCAGCTGTGATTATGATTATGTTTATGCATTGTGTATTACATGCTATAATATCTCAGAGCTTTCTATTATATGGATATTGTAACACCCCTGCTAACTACCCACTTCCATGGTAGTAAGCAATGCTCACAGGGTTGTTAACCGTTGTGTCGGGTTACTTTCACCCCTTACTTTTACCTTTGCAAATATCTCTTAGGCAAAAATATGGACCATTTTGAAAATTGTTTGTGTGCTGTATCAATCTATAAACTAGGAGCCGTGCGTGATTAGAAGAATATATAACAACAGTCGCTAGTAACTGAAGTAGAACATGAAGAGTAGGTATGTATATATATAATTACAATCAAGGTCCCAAAACATAATTACACATAGTCTTAGTACTAGATATTTACACAAAATGTATCAAAGTCATAGAACATAATACAAAACATTTATCGCCTTAACGCGATCGTCTTCACTTTGCTCCTGCTTCGATCTACAGCCCTCGGTCGTCTACCATACATCCCTCGGGTCGATTTCCTCGCTATGCCCACCTAGATCCATAACCGAGTGGGGGTGAGAACTCTTGGTCCTTAGTGGGGTTCCTTAGTACTATTTAACGTTCATTTTCTCGGGTATCCTCCAGGCCGTTCAGGGGTTTCTACGTGATCATGCATACTAAGATCCTACTGATTATTTTCTTTTCCTAAGGTCCTGAACAGCTTTATCTACTTTACTAGGTGATCGGGGAACTAATCTTTCTTATCTAAATTCTCGCGCTTTCTATTCCTAACCGTCGTAACATAACCACGTAAACATGTATGCTGACAGACACAACTATTCATCACGCATATGTTGCGCGAATCATTCGACCATGCTTGCCAGGCACGGGATAGTTCATCATGCACACTTTGGGCATGGTATCAATGCAAGCGTTGTTCATCATGCCGATGGGGCACGGTATCAATGCATGAAATCATATCATTCATCATAACCATTCCTTGTCCCAATACTTCCTCGTACACCCCGGCCCGGGCCTGTCGACCCGCATGGCGGTGCACGATCTACCTTTTCTGTCTGTTCCCCGGGCTAACATGACTCCACCCCCTTACCGGGTGGCGAGGGGCCGCCTTCTTTTGGGCTAAGCCGGAAGCGGACCATATCATCATTCATTTCCTCTTTCAGAACATGTCATGCGTATCATCATTCATTTCTTTCACATGCACAATTATCTTTCTCATCATGCTCTTGTTCCTACATTTCATTCTCATCTTTATTCATTACTCATTCATTAGACAACAATCTCTAGTGGTTTATCCTCATGATTCATGCTTTAACATGACACAATAATTTCACATTTACTCACATAAACAACTTTCTAGGGCTCTAGGCTTATTAGAACACATAGAAAAGCTCAAAACTCCAGTTTATCAGCACTACTTCGAGTGACAAAGCCTCATCATTCGAATGTCTCGAAAACTTAGAGTTTTTTGTTTCTGAAAACTTTGTGTCATTCGAATGACTAGGGTTTGGTCATTCGAATGAATCCTGAAATTTCTTTCATTCGACTGAGCTGGGGTTTCAATCGATTGAAAGCTCACAGAATTCTTTCATTTGATTGAAATTCGCGTTCATTCGATTGAAAGCTAAAAATTCTTTTATTCGATTGAAATATGTTTTCATTCAATTGAAAGCTAAAAATCGTCAATTTCGTAAAAGTTCTGCTAGGCTTCGCTGTAACTTTTCCCAGACAGTACATTTTGGGTTCCAATCAGTACAGTTAAATTTTCCTAACCTCTGAACTACTCAAAATCATTTTCATAACTTAACCTCTATATTTTTCAAATAATGCTTTCTAAATCAGATACTCCAAAATACACATATAAAATCATATATAAATCCACATAGACAGTGGGCTTAGGATTACCCACTTTCCAGACGCAATAGGAAGTTGTCAGAAATGACTCCCGAGAGCTTTAGGATGATCCTGTTATTTTTCCTGAGTCCGATGGAGTAATCTTCGCGTGCACAAACGGATAGAGTAACAACACAACAGATGAAAAACTAAAGGAAAATGGCACTAAGGTCGTGGTATTTATAAGCTTCAGGGGGTGGCTTTTAGCTTCCTTATGAAGTTATTTGCTTCTTTTTCATTTCTTTTCCTTTTTTTTCAAAATTATCCTTTTAAGCCTAATTACCTTTTTGCCCTTCCTTTACTTTTTATTTCCTTTTATATCCTAGCTTTGGTTTCCCCTTTTGTCCTTCACCCTTTTAATTCTTTCCCCTTTTGTCCTTTTCTTTAATTTTTTTTTCTATATTTCCCTTTTTCTAATGTGGGAATTAATTCCCAAACCAGGTCACTTTATTTCGCGATCATGTTTGATCGCGTTTTGACATTTTTCGCTCGTGTTCGGATGTTCTAAAAATATTCCAAGCACGTATCCGCGATCTACTAATTTCATGGATCATAGAGGTATATCCAGTTAAGGTATTCGTGAATTTATTGCCCAAAGGGTAATTTTCACGGATACCTTAAGTGTCTACTGAAATTATGATTTTTGTCAAAATTTGGCACGGACCTCGTGGCACTCCGCGAGATCAAGAAACAATTACTTGACTGGCGTTTGGAAGCAATTTATGTTCTAAATAATTTTTCCAGTCTAAATAATTGCATCTAACGTGCTTTTAATTAAGCAAAAATTGGGATTTTCGCGAAATCCTCATAAGGGGTAAATTCGGGATGTTACAGATATGTGTATGGATCAAGAAGACTCAATCGTCATACAACTTAGGACGATTGTAGATAACTGGAAGTGATCACCTAAAGTTAAAGAGAATAATTGAATTCTAGGGAACAATGAGGTCTTAAGACAGGTTCCGACCACCGAGGGTTTGGAATACCTTGAAGGCAGAACGTAGTTAAATAAGTAGGGAAGCCTTATCGGCAAGTCACGGACACGCCAAAGAAGAACAGAACAAACAGCTAGACATTTGTCTGCCTCCGGTCTTGCTGTCAGGGTAGACCCTTCGCCACCTGGTGAGCAGGTGGAGTCATGTTGGCTTGAGGAACAGGCAAGAAAGGTTAGGTCGTACAACGCCAGGGGATGAGTCCCAGGTGTACGAGGAGGTGTGGATGAGTCCGCTTCTGGTGCCGCTGTCAGGGCGGCCCCTTGCCACCGGGAAAAGGGGTGGAGCCTTGTTCGTCTCGAGGAACAGACAAAAAATGTTAAGTCGTACATCGCCAGGGGACGAGTCCCAGGTGTATGAGGAGGTGTGGACCAGTACTCAGAGCAAGAGTAACGTGATTCTGTCAGGCAAGCCTGACAAGACACATAGGAGAGTCCCAGATTTGTAACATGCCTAAGATATGTAATAAAGAGCTAAGTAGGTAGCTATGTGTGTATATGTATCTATGTGTTGGAGCATGTCAAGTGAAACGATAGTGCGACGTTGCCCACAGAGTATAGGTTACAAGGGTATGTAACATCCCAGTTATCCCTTAGGAAGATTTTCGGCGAAAACTTATGACTCTGGCCTAAATAAAAGGTGCGAAGTAACCCTAATTTGGGTTAGAGGGAATTGATTATGGGGCCCGTTCCCCTTAAACTAGGAGGAAAACTAGGAAGTTGCGAAATTTTGGTACGAATGGAAATTTGGTCGAGGACTAAAACGATTTGCGAGGGATTGACTGGCGAAAACAAGTTCCCGGATACCTTGTTTCGATGCGTCATCCTGACCGAAAAAAGTCACAGATCACAGATGTATATTTATCATATTTTTCCAAAGGCCGTGGGTGGGCCAGGAGTGATCAAATGTGACCAAAATTAGAGCAGGAGTGAGGATATTTAAAGTAACTATAATAAAATAATAATATAATAATAATTAATTAATAATTAAAAGCAACAGGGGGCCACGGCTATAAATGCCCCCTGATTGCAAACCGAGAAGAGCCTTAGAACTTTGTGCTTTCTTCAAATTTTTCACTTTTCCCAGTACCGTTCGAGCACATTGTGAGAGCGCTACCGGACTTCCAAAAATTTCTTGGAGCATACCGTTGTGACAAGGATTTTCTTTGCTTTCAACCTACTGACTTCAAATCCGCGTAGGAAGTGGGTAACTCTAAGCCCAGTGTCTATGTGGTTTATTTGATGATTAATTATCTACATTTCTGTGTATGTGAGTGAAAAATATTTTTGTACAAACTATAGGAAATGAGTTAGGGAGATTTGATTTTGATGATTTTGATGTTTGGAAACCATAATTGTATTGGTTGGATTACTATAGAAGCCGAAAATGTTACGCGGAGAAAACCCCTGAGAAATTTACTCTCGGGGCGATTTTTTTACTGTAGCATTCGATTGAATTCCCATGGATTCGAATGAAAGGAGATTTTGGGTTTCAATTGAATACTTGAGGATTTCATTCGAATGAAAGATCGCGGAGGATTTCAATCGAATACTTGAGGATTTCATTCGAATGAAAGACCGAGAAGGGTTTCAGTCAATTGAATCCCTAAGGGATTCGATTGAAGGAAACAATCAAATGCGAAAACCCTAGGTATTCGAATGCTTACTGAAAACTTATGATTTTAAAGGTTCTATGGAATCCTACCTGCATAGTTATGTGTGTCTTTGTGTAATGCAAGCATGCATCATGAGGAAAGGTCGTCGTAGGAGTTAGGACGACCTTAGATAATTAGAAGTTCACGTTAAAGTCTAATGAAGATCATAATGGAACCCTAGGAAACAAAGAAGGATTAGGAAGGTGTAACAACCCGATTCTTTCCTGCACGGAAAACCCCGCGGGTTAGACCGTCCTGGAGAACCGAGAGGTATTTCGAGAATTCAGGAAGGAGAATTTAATCGGCAAAACCTCTGACTTAACGGTCAGAATTAGGTTGTTGTTGTCCGAAAAATTTTTCGGCACGTCCGGTAGAGTTTCGACTCGGACGGAATTCGTTTCGGATACCAGGGGATGCTCGTGGAATTTTTGGATACGATAAAATGGTCGAAAGTTCCCGAGTGATGGCTTCCGGGCTGAAGGGAAAAATTAACAGATCACAGCGGTATGCCCGAAATATTTTTAGGGCAATCGGTGCGTAAGATATGGAGGGAATTTATCTCCCTCAGGAGATAATTAACTCTTTTTAATATAAATAAAGGAATAAAATAATAATAATAATAATAATAATATAGTAATAATAATAACAACAGGAAACAAAAGAAAAAGAAAGAAAGAAATAAGAAAAAGGAAAAAGGAAAAGAAAAAGGAAAAAGGGTAAAAGGCTATAAATAGCCACTCTCTGAACGTCATTTTCATTTCGTTTTCACCAAACGTCGGTCCCGCTCAAGCACATCGCGGAAGCGCTTTCGGACTCTAGAAAAATTGTGGGAACGCACCATCGTGAATAGAAAATTCCTTACTACAACTCTACCGATCCGGAATTCGCATCCGATGTGGATAACTCTAAGCCCACTGTTGATGAAAGCCTTTTTAACCACTTTCTAGAATCTTGACCTAGCTTAGGTTTTGTCACAACTGTGCCAAGTTCATTGAAAGTTTCTATGCGCTTCTTGTCATTCAAATTAAAATATATACCTACTTTACGGCTTTCAGATCCACGAGGGATCCAATTGCAGTATAGTCGGGTATAGTCGAATCCACAGAGAGTTGCAAAAATACCGTTCTTGAGTTCGTTCAATTAAACAATGAAGTGAAGGATTTGGTAAATTGTTTTAATAAACTAAATAAGTAAATAAACAGCATAAAAAGTAAATAGGGAACAAATCAGAGGTAGTTCCGGAGCTTGTTGGGGTTTGAATCATATCATAGTTTCATGTATCCATTAACTTATTACACAGAACCATTATTTCATTGATTGCCCACCACCAGATCTTATCTTTTACATTGCTTTCGCGTATGAAAAGATCACAGGTTTCCTTTGTTAAACTGTTACTTTCGTATACGAGCTTAACAAAGTACGCCAGAATTATTACAGATGTTTAAGCGGCTAACTTCTAGTCCCATTACGGCGACAAGGTTAGATGAATGATTTAGATCCGACTTTAATGGTTGCAACTATTCATTCACAACGTTCAAGTCTTGAATCTAGTTTAGCATAGCGGATTAATCTTAACTCGGTTTACAACTTAATTAATATAACTCTCGTTCATACAACTAAGTCTCAAGCCAAGATTAAAACACTAAACAAAAACTAGCATTAGGCATAAAATGATTCAAGCAAATCATAAGAAATAAATAGATTCATAAATAGCCACTCTCTGAACGTCATTTTCATTTCGTTTTCACCAAACGTCAGTCCCGCTCAAGCACATCGCGGAAGCGCTTTTGGACTCCAGAAAAATTGTGGGAACGCACCATCGTGAATAGAAAATTCCTTACTACAACTCGACCGATCCGGAATTTGCATCCGATGTGGATAACTCTAAGCCCACTGTTGTTGAAAGCCTTTTTAACCACTTTCTAGAATCTTGACCTAGCTTAGGTTTTGTTACAACTGTGCCAAGTTCATTGAAAGCTTCTATGCGCTTCTTGTCATTCAAATTAAAATATATACCTACTTTACGGCTTTCAGATCCACGAGGGATCCAATTGCAGTATAGTCGGGTATAGTCGAATCCACAGAGAGTTGCAAAAATACCGTTCTTGAGTTCGTTCAATTAAATAATGAAGTGAAGGATATGGTAAATTGTTTTAATAAACTAAATAAGTAAATAAACAGCATAAAAAGTAAATAGGGAACAAATCAGAGGTAGTTCCGAAGCTTGTTGGGGTTTGAATCATATCATAGTTTCATGTATCCATTAACTTATTACACAGAACCATTATTTATTGATTGCCCACCACCAGATCTTATCTTTTACATTACTTTCGCGTATGAAAAGATCACAGGTTTCCTTTGTTAAACTGTTACTTTCGTATACGAGCTTAACAAAGTATGCCAGAATTATTACAGATGTTTAAGCGGCTAACTTCTAGTCCCATTACGGCGACAAGGTTAGATGAATGATTTAGATCCGACTTTAATGGTTGCAACTATTCATTCACAACGTTCAAGTCTTGAATCTAGTTTAGCATAGCGGATTAATCTTAACTCGGTTTATACAACTAAGTCTCAAGCCAAGATTAAAACACTAAACAAAAACTAGCATTAGGCATAAAATGATTCAAGCAAATCATAAGAAATAAATAGATTCATATGCAATAGTTACATAGATACAAGCAAACTACAATCATGACCAAAATCCCAACAGAAAGAGGATTAGGAATCCATCTTACGAGAGTATCTCGGAGGCAAGGTCTAGACGCTTACCATGACACGTACTCACGCTATCATGGCCATGGCTTCGCCGAGCTTCCTCGATCTCCCGGCTCCTTCACAGGCCTCCTCTTTGTTCCTAATCTACACTAGGCTTTGAAGTACAAAAGAAATGTAGAAAGAATGAATTATGGAGGGGAGAATATATGCTCTTGAAGAGTGCCTCGGCCTCTATTTATAGGTCAAAATTTTCCATTTTCGCTCAGCGAATTGGTTGGGTCGCTCAGCGATGGTAGGTGATGGCGGCTGCCGACTTCAAAGTCGGTTTCGGGAAGGTTCGGTGGTATCGCTCAGCGATGGGGTAAGATCGCTCAGCGACCTTAATCTTAAAATGACCCCAACTAAAAAGTTGTAGATCTTTCTCTTAGCTTTAAGTAGCAATTTGAACCACTCAATCGGACATCTGTAGCTCAAGATATCGCGATTTTACTAACTGCTGTGCAGAGCAGCTCCTATCCCTTTTTCTCTATGCTTTTTACCAGGAATGCTCTTATCGTTGAGCGATATGTTCTTGCTCGCTGAGCGGCTTATCTCTTTATGCGGCGTCATAAATGCTCCGGCAGCTTTTGCAGGGCGGCGGTGACGTGGCACGCGGTTCCAGGCTGGCTCCGGCTAGCTCAATGATTGTGCCGGTGCAAGTTGCTTGTCGACTTAAGTTCGCTGAGCGATAAGTGTTGTACCGCTGAGCGATTTACTCTTTAGCGCTGAGCGATGTGTGGTTCCTCGCTGAGCGGTGCCTCGTCCAGAATCTTCTCTTTGAGCTCTTTTCCAATTCTGCCCTTTTCTTCCATTCTTCATGGGATTATTCTTTATTAGGCTGCTCGCATCCATCCTTAAAATATATTTTAATATCCTACAAAATAAGGGGAATTCATTAGATAATTCTTTAAAAAGTTTGCAGATAAGTGCTCTTTTGATCTGTCAAAATTATATAAATTGGGCACTTATCAACTGTCTATGTGGTTTATTTGATGATTATTTAACTTCTATGTATGTGAATGAAAAACTATGAGGCCATTGCTGAGGCTGAGCACCGAGGCATTACTGTGACTGAGCTTATCAAGAAAGGTATGGCTCTCGTTGAAAAGGGTCGATCCTCTGTAGCGGTAACCATTGCTCGTTTAGAATGCGAGTTGGCCGATGCCAGGGCTGAAGATGATCGCTTCGCCCGTAGTCTCTTTTTTTTTTCCAAGGGCATTACAACAAGAGCACAACCAAGCTCAATCAAATCAAGAACGTCGTTGCAGCCGAGATGGCGACTAAGGCAGGTGCTGAACAAAAGATCAAAGACTTGGAAGCATCAACTCAAATCCTGGCATCCACTGTCTCAGAATTTGAGGTGGAGAAAGAGGGGTTATTAAGGAGGGTTGGGGAATTACTGCATAATGTACCTCACGTATAAATGTTGTTAATAAAATGAGGTTTTATTTACCATTCTACTTGTCGTTTTACCTTAATTTCACATGCATACCCCACCTATTTTTTCCTTTTGCCACTGAAATGACTTATTTTTATTAAATGATCTTGCCCCATAAATTAGAATTTTCTACTGACTCATAGTGCGTTTGCCAAAAACGATCGACTTCACGATCGTTGGGCTTAGTAAAAAATAATAGCACTTCAAATGATAACTTTTATTTAAACAAATGAAAACAATTGACCATTGCATTTGCTATTTGATAATGGTCAAAGCATAGCAAGATCGTGATTAGAATTTCATTGATAAAATTCAAATAGATATATATAACATAAAATACCACAAGGCAATTACATTCGGCTATATGCGTCACCGCTTGAGCCTCGTGGCTTAGGATGTTTTCTATTTCTAACCATCAATAGAGGTCGTGTCAACCTTGGCTTTGGGCAATATGATCAACCCATTTGGACCAAAATAACATCCCTCTATCTCCAGAGGGTCAAAAATATCAGTGTCCAGGGTTACGGGTTTTACTTTTGGATTGTAGACTTTGAAGTTGACATGCGACTGCTGCAAATAACATAAGTTGTTATCAGCCTCGTCATGTTCTATCAGCCCTGCTTCATTCCATAGGATGAGCTTTTGATGCAATGTCGAGGAGACCACCCCTACTGCATGAATCCAGTCGTGACCTAGTAAGGCGTTGTAGTTAGCCTTAAAGGGGACCACGACGAAAGTGGTCGCTCTTTCCACACTGCCCAACTTAACGTTCAGCACGATCATGCCTTTTACAATAGTGGCATTACCTCTGTTATCAGTGACAACTATGTTGGTCTGAAACATGTCACGCACTATTTTTCCAAGCTTCTCGACCATGTTCTCGAGAAGGATGCTTATAGCACCCCCTCCGTCAACCAATATGTGACCTATTGGTTGCCCTTCGATGGTCGCCTTAATGTGCAAGGGGCGTAAGTAGGATTTTTTGATCCCATCAGGCTTGTCAAACAAATAACTCCTACTATAAGAGTCGCCTGACACCCACGCACAGCTGTGACCGTCATCGGTATCGCTGAAATCCTCTTCTGTGAAACTAACCTCAAGACTTCCAGCGTAACTCTTGGGCAAGATTGAGGCGACTTTGACTTGCTTGTAGATCGCCTCAAGATCGCCAGCGAATCCGCTCTGTATAACATCCCGCTTTTTCCTTAGGGAAAATCTCACCAGATAAATGTATATAAATTCTCTTTGTAGGTTAAATATTTAGAAACATGAATTCTTAGGTTAAAAACACCTGTAGAAATAATTCTACTTGATTTCATAAAATTCTGCAAACACTAGATTAATTCCTTTTAATCCTCGAAATTTAGTGGTGTATCTAAGATATCTGTAAAACGTAGTTTTATGGAAGTAAATTCATAAATACCCTATATTTACCCAATTCCCTTACTAGAAAAATTAGTAGATCACAAGGATGTGATCGAAATATTTTTAGAAAACCCGTACGCGAAGTACCTAAACTGGTAACGACTAAACCTGATCAAAATTGATCAGTATTTGGCCCTAAAATTCTTGGCCACAAATTCTGCCAAGACTCACTAGGAGTGTACAGGAAACAAGCTACCATGTGGCCTAGTCAAAGTAAAACCTAATCATGACTATGGTGAGTCATATGGTGACTAAGCCCATGAGTCACCACCTGATGTCACCAAAAAGGGTAAAATGGTAATTTTTCCCAAGGTCATTTTGGGGAAGTGAATTTCGGCCCTAAGGCCTATAAATACCCCGTGGATGACATAAAATTTCATAGAAGAGGAAACCTTAGCAAAGCTCTACCCGTTTACATACTCAACCATTACTCTGTCAAAACACTGACCCAGAGACTTTCCTCCACAGAACCTAGTCCAAATTTCCCTAACCTTAACCTCACAAATTTCTCCTAGTTTCTTAGAGAAATCTCTTATAGATATATCATAGAACAACAACTTGGAAGCAACTGAGCAAGTTTGCATTCTGCACTAACTCACTATACGAGTAGCAGAAACTGTAAAAGTGGTTAAACCAACCTACGCATTGTCTATGTGGTTTTATAATAGATGATGTATGATGTTAGGATGTTTTATATGATATTTTGATTGTATATATGTTGTTGAGATTTGTCTGGAAACTGGTGGTGTTATCTGTGACTCTGTCAGAATTTAGATAGACTTAAGCTTGAAATAGGAGCAATACACATTTTGAACTGGAACTATATGCTGGGAATTTTATCATGGAAAACTAATGTTATTTCTGAAATCTACACGAAAAATTGAGTGGGGATGTTAGGTTTGTGATTGTTGGAGTCCCCTACGAATTTATCAGCAAAACAGACAGAAACGATGTTTTCGGGTAAACAAGGGCAAAACGGGAATTTTGAAATTAGGACCTGAAAAAATGGGTTGATTTTCGGAAAATATGGGTTTAGAACTATCAAAACCCTTAAGGCCAAGCCTTGAGTCCTTCGGGTTTATGAGAACTAAAATTCCAAAGAAAACAGGGTTTTACAGGTGAAAAACAGCATTTTGGGGAAAAGAGTAAAACAATCATTTCATAATTATGGGGTTAGAATTAGAATTTCTAAGTGTGGAAGTGATCTTGGAGCTATCAAAAACCTTGGGATGAGGTCTTGGACCTTTCCGATTTTTGATAACTAAATTTTGACAAAAAGTAGGTATGTTTAGAAAAGCACTGATACACCGTAGTTTCAGGCTATGACTGTTGTTATGTTTTATGTGTTATGCTTTATGTACTATATCTTTTACGATAAAGTGCATTATGAGGACAGGGTTGTCACTCAGGTGTTAGGACAACCTTAGATCACTAGAAAGTAATCACCTAATGTTTAAAGATAATAATTGAACCCTAGGGAACAAGTGATGTCTTAAGAAGGTTCAGGCCACAGAGGGTCTAGTGTACCTTGAAGAAAGTACGTAGTTAGATGATTAGGGTTAGCCTCTTTCTTGGCACATCCAATGGAAAAGCCCCTCACCAATCCAGCAAGATGGATTGGTTAAAGATGAACGCAGGCATAGGCCTTAACTCATGTCAAAGAAAAGATAAAGGCAGGCGCAGGCCTGATTTTATAAACACAGGCATAGGCCTGATAAAGGTAGGCATAGGCCTGATCTAGTAAGGGGCCCCAAAGAATAAAATGATCAAAGTCATGCATGGTCGAGTCGCAGGACTGACCCTCGCGTCCAACTCCAGGTCGAGTCACAGGGCCAACCCCTCACCATACCTGCAGTTGGATGGTTATTCCATATCATTGTTCGATGAAGTATGACATCGTGCATCCGTGGTTAGCTACCACTCAGGTTAAGCGCTGCCTGGTCGACACGATACAGAAACAGAAGCAGGTTATAGATGTATGGCCACATCTACAAGGGAGGAGAACATACGATAAGAAGAAGGACGGGGCCATAGGGCGCGTAAGAGAATCCCAGATCCCCTCATGCATAAGAT
>QANU01043796.1:3690-22346 GCA_003254905.1 Nissolia schottii
AGCTACAGAGCGCGTAAGAGATCCCCAGATTCCCTCATGCACTATGAAATTAAATGTATGAATTGATGATTGATGGTATGATGATAAGTATGTATATATATCTGCTTAAGCATTATGTATAATTGTTCATGCATTATGTATCGTCAAGGGAACGTCCCAAGACGAATAGTATGTCTCTAGTAGCAACGTACGGTTAACAAGCACGAAGCCCAGGTAATAACAAGACTAGAGAGCCAATCACCTAGTAACATAGATAAAGCTGCTCAGGATGTAGGTACAAGATAATAATTGATAGGATTTAGCATTGCATGAAACGTAGAGGTTTTCCTGAGCGGCTGGAGGATGCCCGAGTAATTGAACTATAGTAGCCACGCCGAGTTTCCACTAAGAATGCAATCGTTCTTATCCCCACTCGTGTATGACTCCAGTTGACCAGCATGTCGTCACCGCCGCCCAAGGACGTTTGGTTGTTCACGCGCTTACGCCAGCGCAATTATGGCACCTATACCTTACTGGAGACCAGCATGTTCGCCCCTGTGAACTTTCCGGGACAGAGCCCAGAGCAGGTACGCCGCAGACTTTGCGGGCCAGGGTCATCCATGCGCTCCATCTGGATAGACGAGCGACCAGGTGGCAACTCTCGCGATCCGATTCATGTTGACGGAGAGGATGTCCCTCCACTACCGAGACCAGAGTCACCGCGGAGGCCTGAGCCAGAGACAGACCCAGAGCCAGCAACACCACCGGTCCGAGGACGAGATATGCACACCACCGCTCGCAAGAGTGTTCTCCCAGTGCGACCACGCAGATTTGTGCCCCGTGAGTTCACCGCCGTGACTGACATTCCCAGCGAGGATGAGGTGGACCCCGGAGAGGGAGAGGAAGATTCCGACGAGTAGCTGCCGGAGAGCCCCTTCAGTGCTAACCGAGACACGGATGTGAGGGTTGTACTGTACACGCAATGAGTAGTACTCATCCGTGTGCGTAGGTTTCAGTTTGCTCGTAGTATTGTATATATGTGCCATTGTATATAGAGTAGTATTACATATGTATGTCCGTACTCGGACAAGAGGATTTCTACGGTATTAATGTATAATTATGCTTGTTATCTTTGGGGCCGTAACTGTATTTTCTTCGAGTATTCGCCGTACGCCAGGTATGTACTTGTGCTTCATTTATTCCTTTTCATGATATACTTATGCGATGTATGGTGCGTATGGCTCGATATTTTCGTAATATGATTAAAAGAAGTTTTAAATTGGCCCGTTATTTTATAAAACCCTAAGTTCAAACCAGGATGTAGAATCATAATGGTTCGCAGCACCAGAAGAGCACCACCTAGCCGGAAAGTCTATGACTTAAGCATAGGCCGACTAGCTAGGGTGTTCCATCTAGTGTCTGCGGAATCGTCCGAAAGTGAACGGAACTCTATTTTTCTGACGGTTTGTTTTTTCCACCAAATTCTTAGGGCCATAAGGAACTATTTGAGTGTCATCAGAATTTCGAGAAACTAAACAGATTAATTTCTATTACTTTCTGCACGTTGACCCCTACCGGGTGCTCTACGAACAGTTAATTAGGGAAGTTTCTGCTATGAAAGGAGCGGGATGTTACATTCCACCCCTTAGAAAAATTTCGTCCTCGAAATTTCGTACCTGGAAATAGTTCTGGATAGGCCGCTTTCATGTCTTCTTCCAGCTCCCACGTTTGTTCCTCGACCTTTCCGTTCTCCCAAATAACTCGTAACATTGGAATCTTTTTGTTCCGAGTCTTCCGGGTCTTGTGGTTGATGATCTTTTACGGCATCAATGGCAAGGCAAGATCCTCTCTCAATACTATCTTCTCGGGCTTGAGCACATGATCCGGAGAAGCGTAATACTTCCTCAATTGAGACACATGAAAGACAGCATGAACGTTTGCCAGGTTCGGTGGTAGAGCTATCCGATATGCCACGATTCTGACGTGTTCCAAGATCTGGAAGGGTCCAATGAATCGGGGACTTAGCTTCCTAACCTTCATGGCCCTCCCAATGCCTGTGGTAGGAGTAACCTTCAAGAACACATGGTCTCCTTCTTGAAACTCTAGGGGTCTTCTTCGGACGTCGGCGTAGCTCTTCTGACGACTTTGAGCTGTGAGGATCCGCTGTCTAATTCGCTGTATACACTCCTCCGCATCTTGGCTGTCTTCGAGTCCCAAGTACTTGTACTCACGACCATCGTTCCAACAGAGGGGTGACGAGAATTTTCGGCCATAGAGTGCTTCAAAGGGGGCCATGCCAATACTAGCATGGTAACTGTTATTGTGAGAGAACTCTACGAACGGTAACAGTTCATCCCAATACCTAGGGGAATCGAGTGCGCATGCCCTCAGCATATCCTCGAGGGTCTGGATCGTCCTCTCAGTCTGTCCATCAGGTTGCGGATGATACACCATGCTCAACGCCAACTGAGTCCCATATGCCTTCTGAAAAGTTGTCCAAAATCGGGACGTAAATCGGGGATCCCTGTCTGATATGATGGACGAGGGTATGCCGTGTAATCTCACCACTTCCCTTATGTACAGTTGCACCAACTTCTCCAGTGGATAGGTCATCTTCACCGAGATGAAATGGGCAGACTTGGTGATTCGGTCAACAATCACCCAAATGGCATCCACACCTCTCGTCGTACGTGGCAATCCTGATACAAAATCCATGGATATGCCATCCCACTTCCATTCGGGTATCTCCGGAGGAGTCAACTGTCTTGGAGGCTTCTGGTGTTCCACCTTCGCCTTCTGGCACGCCAGACACTTTTGTACCCACTCCTCCACGTCTCGCTTCAGGCTTGGCCACCAAAACATTTGCTTCAAGTCATGGTACATTTTGGTGATGCCTGGGTGCATTGTGAACTTGCTTTGATGGCCTTCGTTCAGAATATCCCTTCGTAGATTACCTTCGTCGGGCACGCCGACCCGATTGTTGAAGCGTATAATGTCATCACTGCCTACCGTTGCTTCCTTAATCTTCCCCTCCTTCACGACCTTGACAAACTTCAGCTAGAGATCTTCTTCACAATGCTCTTGAGCTTTGGTTATTCTCTGCCTAAAACTGCTAGTAATCTGCAGTGGACCTAGCTTAATACTATTGTCCTGTCTAATAACTCCCAAATTCAGGTCTCGAAACTCTTCCAGCAGCTTGGATTCTTCTACCATCATCTGACCCATGTGCAATGCCTTTCTGCTCAATGCATCCGCTACCACATTCGCCTTCCCGTGATGGTAATTCAGACCAAACTCATAGTCCTTCAGAAAATCCATCCATCTCCTTTGCCTCATATTCAACTCTTTCTGGTAGAAGAGGTACTGCAGACTCTTGTGGTCGGAGAATACCTCGAAACGAATGCCATAGAGGTAATGTCTCCAGATCTTCAGCGCGAACACTACAGCTGCTAGTTCCAAATCATGGGTAGGATAATTCGCCTCGTGCGGTCTCAACTATCGGGACGTGTAAGCCACCACTTGGCAGTTCTGCATGAGCACACATCCTAGTCCCCTTCTGGAGGCATCATAATACACCTCACACGGCGTGTGTGGGTCTGGCAAAATCAATACAGGAGCAGTGGTCAACTTCTCCTTGAGCTTACAGAAGCTCTCTTCGCACTCTGGTGACCACTCGTACTTAACCTCCTTGCAGGTGAGCTTGGTAAGGGGTAGCGCCATCTGAGAAAACCCCTTAATGAACCTTCTGTAATAGCCCGTAAATTCCAAAAAGCTCCTGATCTCCGTGACTGAGGTAGGCCTCTCCCAGTTTTTCGCGGCTGTAACCTTACTTGGATCCACTGCAATTCCTTGCTCTGTCACCAAGTGTCCCAAGAATTTCACTTCCCTCATCCAGAACTCACATTTAGAAAGCTTAGCATATAACTGCTTCTCTCTCAAAACGTCCAGGACCAACCTGAGATGCTTAGCATGATCCTCCTCCGTCTTCGAGTATACCAGAATGTCATCAATGAAGACTATCACACATTCGTCTAAGTATGGTCTGAAAATCCATTTCATATAGTCTATGAAGATCGCAGGGGCATTAGTCAACCCAAACGACATCACGGTAAATTCGTAGTGGCCATAGCGAGTCCTGAAAGTCATCTTGGGAATGTCTTCGTCTGCTACTCTTATCTGATGGTGGCCAGAACGTAAGTCAATACTTGAGAAAACCTTGGCGCCCCTGACCTGATTCATCAAGTCGTCTATCCTCGGCAACGGGTACATGTTCTTGATCGTAACCTTATTCAGCTGCTGATAGTCAATGCACAGCCGCATCGACCCATCCTTCTTCTTCATGAACAACACTGGAACTCCCCATGGTGACGCACTAGGCCGGATGAACCGTTTGTCCAATAGTTCCTCCAAATGCTTTTTCAACTCCTGCAGCTCTACGGTGGACATACGGTATGGCGCCATTGAGATTGGTCCAGCTCCCGGAACCAAGCTAATAGAGAATTCCACTTCTCTCTTCGGGGGAAACTCTGGAATGTCCTCTAGAAATACATCCGGGTATTCACATACTACCGGAATATGCGTAACGTCTTGCGTTACCTCCACTTCCGAGGAAGCTAATAAGATAAAGCCCTGGTTTTCCAATGGACATCAGTACAAAACTACTGATTCTTCCTTAGAGGGTGGCGTGGTTGGAACCACGAAAGGAAAGGTTACCAGCCTCCTAGCGCAATCCAAAATTACTTGGTTGTCGCGTAACCAGTCCATTCCCAGAATGACATCCAACCCCACTAAGGGTAAGCAGATAAGATCAGCTACGAACATCCGATCCTGTAGCTGGAGCGGACACTGGAGACATACTTTGGAAGTCTCAATTGGTGGAGCGGTGGGGGTAGAAACCCTCATCGTATATGGCAATACTACCGGTGTTAGGTTTAGTTTCCTGACATTGTCATAGGAAATAAAGGAGTACGAGGCTCCTGAATCATACAATACAGAAAAACGTAGTACCCACCATAGTGTACTTACCCATAATCAAACCTTCTGCATCCTTAGCCTCTTCTCCGGATAGGGTGAAGACCCTTCCTTGCTGCTGAACGGGCGGTGGAGCTGTCGGACAATACTTGGCAATGTGTCCTTCCTTCCTACATCTGAAGCATACATTCTGCCCCGCATAGCATTCTCCCTGGTGGAGCCTCCCACATTTTGGACAAGATGGTCTGAATTCTCTGCTTGGTTGTCCCCCTCGGGCCTCTTGCCCGGAACTTCTTGGAACGCCGCTCTGCTATGGTGGTCTAGTTGCTTGCTGCTGGGGCTTGACCATCTACTGCGGGGGCCTGGGGTATCCTGGTCCCATCAGACCGTGTGGGTCTCACCGTCCATTGCTGTGGCCGCTGAAGAAACTATCCTTTACCTCTCCTAGGGAGCGGAGCCTGAAAGGGTCCTCTCTGTCACTACACCTGTGACGAACCCCCTTGCTCCTCCATCCTCCGCTTATTCCTTGCATTTCTGGCCTTGGTCAAATTCTTGGTCGACTCTTCCAGCGTCATACATTTGCTGACCAGAAGAGCATAATCGTGGATGTCCCAATGGCTAATGGCCATCTGCAACTCCTCGTTCAGTCCCTTCTGAAACTTTTCGCATTTCCACGCTTCATTAGGGTACAGCTGATAGGTGGAGGAATAATGACACAGTCTCTCAAATGTCATCGTGTATTTTGCAACAGTCATCTCCCTTTGTTTAAGTTCTAAGAACTCAGCTTCCTTTTGATCCCTGAGTCCTTTGGGGAAGTACTTGTTCAAGAGAGCCACTGTGAACTGATCCCATGTAATGAGACCTTCTCCATTCTCCAAGAGGGGTCTGGTAGAAGTCCACCATGCTCTCGCCGCACCTCGTAGCCTTCGCGTCGCAAAGTGGACTTTCTAAACCTCTGTACACGGTATGTCTTCATAAATCTGCTCTATCTCTATCAACCAGTTATGGACCAGCTCTGGGTACATGGCTCCTTCAAAGATTGGGGGGTTTGCTCTTCCAAAATCAGCAAACTTCTTGGCATCTAACTCCCCAGCCATTGGGGCCGGATTCCGATGCATGGCAGCTGCCGCCATTTGATTCGTTGCCTGTGCTTGGGCTTGAGTGGCTTGGGCCTGAGCCTGGGTGGCTTGGACCATTTCACGAAGGATATCGGCAAATTCTGCCGGTTCCATCGTATGCTGTGTAGTGTCCCTACGAGGCAGCATGTCTGATTTGTCATACTTGCACAATTCTGAGTTGATCAGTCTCAAGAAGGGAGGGTACACATGAACTTAGTACATACCACTTAGAAAAGACCTACACCGTTAATCATGCTCGGAAGCATAGTCCTGCTCAGTCCATAGGCTCACGTAGGACTAAACTGCTCTTATACCAACTGTAACACCCTAGCTAGCTGCATACCCTTGAGTAGTACACAATGCTCACTAGGTTATTGATCATTTGGTGGGATTACTTATAGTCCTTTATTATCTTTCAAAGATACCAGATTAAGGAAAATATGGACCATTTTAAAACTTTTCTACTTGTTACTTATTTGCAAAGTATGAGCCGCGTGTGAATCAAAACATATAATACAAACGATAGAGCTCAAGGCTTATGACTGCTACTCATTCATAAATATGTACATAAGCCAACATGGTCCATCACAACATTTACATCAACAGTAGAGTAATATAATAATTTACATACATGTGTCATATACATACATCAAAATACATATCTAAATACATATCAAAAAGCATGGTCTTTTGCTAATCTGCCCTTGGGCCATCACTGCTCCGCAGGTAACTCCTTATATGGTTCCTCTTAGCCCTCATAGTCTTCGCCTGCTCCTGGAAGCATAAGCGAGTGGGGGTGAGAACAGTCGTCCTCAGTGGTTAGCCTTAGCGTAGGGCATTTCTTTACCTCGCTTAAGAACCAGGCCGCTCAGGAGATCTCTATGTTTACATGCATACTAACATCCTACTTATTATTATCTTGCCTAGGATCCTGAACGGCTTTATCTATGTTACTAGATGACTGGGGATCTAGTCTTCTTATCTAAGTTCCCGTGCTTGTTAACTTTTCTGGCTTACATACATAGCCATCTCGAGCGTTCTCTTGACGGTACTTACTTCATACATGCACTTACATACCTTATCATTAACTTATACATCATATACTCATTCATCATATCATTGCATATTCATTCATTTCATGCTTTATGCATGGGGTTCTCTTACGCATATCGGCTTACCCAGGTTAGCGTCCTTCTTTTCATATCTTACGCATACCGGCTTACCCTGGGGTTAGCATCCTTTTTCTCTTTTCTTACGCATACCGGCTTACCCGGGTTAGCGTGGCTTACCCGGGTTAGTGTCTTTTCATCTAGTCCTTCGCTCATGTAACCGCAACCATACGGCTACAACCACTTATGTTCCCAACTTGACGAAGACCCAGCTGCGCTCACACCAGAGTGGTTGCTAACCATCGATGGGGTCTAGTGTCCATCGCCGCCAATCAAGTGTGCTAACCTCCACTAGGTAGGAGGCAGGGGCTGGCCCTTGCGACGCAACCAAGCGTTGGACTCATACATCATCATACTCATAACTTAGGTGTGACGTCACCCTTTCTCATTCATCTTTTCTTTACTTTCTTTCTTTCTTCTCTTTCATCATCATTAACCAATCCACCCTTTTGGGACTGGTGAGGGGCGTGTCCGCCAAGAGAGATACTTACTGTCATATAACTACATACTTGTTCCCTAATGTTCAATTACGATCTTTAAACTTTACGTGATTAACCTCTAGTGCGCTAAGGTTGCCCTAACACTTATTGACAACCTGGTCCTCATGATGCATGATATCACAAACATTTCTAAACATAATTATTCTACATGTAATGTTCCACATACATCCTATCTATTACATGCATCCATCACGTACATCAATTAAATCTTTGCTTGTTGGACTATGTGCCCAAGACAGTTTCCATGAGTTCCCTACCTCACAGGCCGCTCAGCGTGACTTTGGGTCCGCTCAGAGGTCCTTGAGACTCGTTCCTCCACTTTTTCCAACATCATTTTCAAAAGGCTCTCAGGCCGCTCAGCGGTGCACTGGACTGCTCGGCGGTCTGATGCCGGGTTCTAGAAACATTTTCCATCCTTATCACAAAGTTTCCCCCATAGGGCTGCTCAGCGGTACACTTCGCTCAACGGTTCACAAAGGTCGCTCAGCGGTTCATGAGTTCGCTCAGCGACTCATGAGGCTGCTCAGCGATACATGGGCGAAACTGCAGCACCTGCTTTGTTTTCTTATCTTTCTTTACATCAACACCCATGGCCACTTCTTGGGAATCTTACACATGTTCCAACAATCATATTCCTATCTAGTCCAGGTCACATGACCCTTCAGAATCATCATCAAATCCTAACATAACAGTTCTAAAATAATACATAAAACAACATAAACAAAGCAAGCATGGAAACACCACCAAGGAGGTGAGCAAAACCAAGGTTACCCACTTCCTTAGAGGCTTAAAGAGGGCCGGAAATGGTGGCAAAGATGCAGGCTCTTGGGGTGTTTAGCCTCCTGAACCGGTCTCTTGATTCCAGCAGTGTTCCAGCAGAGTTTCTGAACATAACGATTTTTGGGCAGAGTTTCAGTAACCTTGCAATTTTTGGTGAAAAATTCTGAATGGAAGGGGCTATTTATAGCCAAGGGTCTGCCCCAAAAAATTACCCTTTTGTCCCTTGCCAAAATTACCAAAATGCCTTTTTCTATTTTCTTTAATAATTAATTAATTCAAAAGATAATTTAAAGGTCAAATCAATGAATAGTAATTGAATTTTTAATTATTTTCCCTTGAAATCTGACCCAATCACGTGGTGGCTGCCAAGTTTGACCACCTCCCAGTCCCATTTCACTCGTGTTTGGTCGCTCGCAACCCCGGTGCGTCGCGCACGGTCGTCCGAAAAATATTCCGTTTCCCCTAATTTCCCTCTATGTAAAGGTATGATTACTTCAAGGCATTTGTGAATTTTGCTCAGGAGGAGTATTTTTCACAGATACCTTTGACCCGTTATCTCTCGTCGGCCTCCGAACAGGACCGTTCTGCTGGCGTTTCCGTGATCGCCAAAGCTTCTTAGTGACGGTTTGGGGTTGCTCTAGGGGTTTCCGTACATGGAAGAATCGGGATGTTACACTGGCATCCTTATTGTGCTTACCTAGAACCATAAAGGAGCGGGTGTGAGAACTCTGCTTTCTCAATAGGAAACCTTAGTCGTCACTGTTCGTTTTACTCTCAATTATGATTCCGCCGCTCAGGGGTCTCTAAGTGTCACAGTTATACTACGTCCCTACTAGTTATCGATATTCAACCTAGTCCTAAGCAGCTACCTATATTACTATGTGACTGAGGGAACCTAATTATTAATTATTAAATAAATTTAATTTTCAAATTATTATTAAATAATTAATAGTTAAATATAAATATAAATAAATATATTTATAATTATAATTATTATTTATTAAATAAATTTATTTTTGAATTATTATTAAATAGTTATATTTGTGTATATTATTTTAATTGCAATTTTAATTAATAATAGAAATAAATATTAAATAATTTTATTTAATACTAAATATTTGTAAATTAATTTAAAATTTATTTATTTATTTCATTAAAATTTAGAGATTGAATTAAATTTTAAAATTAAAGTTNCCTTTGACCCGTTATCTCTCGTCGGCCTCTGAACAGGACCGTTATGTTGGCGTTTCCGTGATCGCCAAAGCTTCCTAGTGACGGTTTGGGGTTGCTCTAGGGGTTTCCGTACATGGAAGAATCGGGATGTTACACTGGCATCCTTATTGTGCTTACCTAGAACCATAAAGGAGCGGGTGTGAGAACTCTGCGTTCTCAATAGGAAACCTTAGTCGTCACCGTTCGTTTTACTCTCAATTATGATTCCGCCGCTCAGGGGTCTCTAAGTGTCACAGTTATACTACGTCCCTACTAGTTATCGATATTCAACCTAGTCTTGAGCAGCTACCTATATTACTATGTGACTGAGGGAACCTAATTATTAATTATTAAATAAATTTAATTTTCAAATTATTATTAAATAATTAATAGTTAAATATAAATATAAATAAATATATTTATAATTATAATTATTATTTATTAAATAAATTTATTTTTGAATTATTATTAAATAGTTATATTTGTGTATATTATTTTAATTGCAATTTTAATTAATAATAGAAATAAATATTAAATAATTTTATTTAATACTAAATATTTGTAAATTAATTTAAAATTTATTTATTTATTTCATTAAAATTTAGAGATTGAATTAAATTTTAAAATTAAAGTTTTATAATTAATTTAAAATTTCTTTGGTAAATTAAACATTAAACAATTAATGTTCAATAATTTTAAATAAGTACATAATCTTAAAAATAGATAATGTTATTTAATTTTTTAAAATTACACTATATATGGAAATTTATAGTTAATAACTAAATAGATATTTATTTAGTTAATAATAACACATCAAATAATAAAAATTGACGCAGTTATACTAGGAAATTTTACACACGGCAAAGTGGTGAAATAAAGTGACAATTAAACTGCTTATATTATGTATATATATTCATGGCAGTTAAACTTAACAAATAATTGACAAAGTAGTTGAACGAAGTGGTCCCCATATATACATCATTGCATGTTTAGGTTCATTAAAAGAAATTTAAACTAGGAATTGTTCAAATAATTACAAATATTAGTTAGTCTGACGATGAAAGATAAACATCATCGTCAGTCTCATCAGAATTTAGGACCTCGTCAAATTCTTCTTCTTCTTGTTCTTCTTCTTCTTCTTCTTCTTCGTCCTCATCAGTGCCGGCATCACCAGTTGATTGTTGATAGAGGTTAGAAAGTTGGAATATTTCTGGTTCGTCGTCTGTTGCTAACAATGTGCTCGTATCTGTTGTTTGAACAATAATTGTTGCGGGAATTGGATCTGGCACTTGATACGGTTGATCATTCGTTGAATGCTCAGTTGATTCCAATCCATCCATCTCTATGCAGCCACTCGGTTTGCTTTTGATCACAACTTTCCAGCTTGATTGAGTTGGTCCTAGATAACTTGCGTAGTAAACTTATTTCGCTCTTTCAGCAACGATGAATGGATCATAACCATTGTACCGCCTTGCATGATTAATCTCAGTAACGTAGTAATCTGGATGAGTCTGTGTTCCGTTTAGGGAAGGATCGTACCAATCACAGTAGAAGAGAACAACGTGGTTCGATGGACCATTGTGTTTATATTCTAATACAAGTATCTTTTGTAGCACTCTGTAGAAATCAACGCTTGGTCCATCAGTATTAGGATATTCACCCTTGACACAAACACCACTGTTATCTGTCTTTTGATTAGTTGACCATTTATGTGTATGAAACTTATATCCATTAACAAAGTAAATGGGCCAACTAATCGCTTTGTTCATTGGTCCCCATGTCAAACTCATCAAGTCACTATCGTTTCTAGAATTATTTTGCACCTAATGAAATCTAGGTTATAAAGTTTTAGTTAAGCTTAATCGATGATGATGTAACGTATTTCATTTGGGTAAAGTAGATAGTATAAAATTGATAAAGACATACATAGTTTGCAAACCATGACGGGAACATTTGATTGTTGTACTGATCACCAAATTCGCGTTGAAACATCATGAAATCATTCATCAGTTGGTAACAAAACAAAGGTTAAAGTGTATGTTAATCAAATATAATTTATAAAAATATATGGTTAACCGAACTTACTCATAGTAGGGAAATACTTCTTTGCAGTTAAGCAAAACAACTAAGTGAGTTGTTGTCCTTTCTTGCCCACTCAACCAATAGTCCTTTCCCTTTCCTGCTAGACGGCCAGTTTGATTGAATATAGAAAGGGTCGACAGACTAGGCACTCCTCCACCATCGTAGTTACGTCCCACCGTGGTTCTACTGCAATCAACATTAGCAGCAAAGTAGTACAAACAGAAGAATGAAGTTTCTTTTGTCAAGAATGCCTCGCATATCGACCCCTCAATGTGAGCTCTGTNTTGCAGTTGAGCAAAACAACTAAGTGAGCTGTTGTCCTTTCTTGCCCACTCAACCAATAGTCCTTTCCCTTTCCTGCTGGACGGCCAGTTTGATTGAATATAGAAAGGGTTGACAGACTAGGAACTCCTCCACCATCGTCGTTACGTCCCACCGTGGTTCTACTGCAATCAACATTAGCAGCAAAGTAGTACGAACAGAAGAATGAAGTTTCTTTTGTCAAGAATGCCTCGCATATCGACCCCTCAATGTGAGCTCTGTTCTTAACGGTCCTCTTGAACACTCCCATGCATCTCTCAAATGGATACATCCACCTATACTGAACCGGACCACACATTCGAGCCTCGTAAGGCAAGTGTACAGGCAAATGTTCCATAACATGAAAAAAAACTGGGAGGGAACAATCTTTCAAGCTGGCAGAGGATGATCGGAATGTTGTGTTCCAAGAGTACGAGGTCTTCAACATTAACTGTGGACGAGCACAATGTCTTGAAGAAGTGACTTAATTCTCTTAGAGGCTTTGACACGTTCTTTGGTAACTCTTTAAATGCAATTGGCAGCAAACATTGCATAAACACGTGACAATCATGACTTTTCATTCCAACCAGCTTTCCTTGGGTGATATTTACACATCGAGCCAAGTTAGATACATAACTGTTAGGCAATCTAAGAGTCTGCAACCAATGAAGAACACGTTGAACTTGTTGCTTGTTCAGTGTGTAGCAAGCCTTCGGCTTGATGACACGACTGACAGAAATCTCCTGTAAATTCAACTCACGGCGTCTGCAAACATCTTTCAAATCCAGTATTGCCTTGTCGTTGTCCTTGGTTTGATCAGTGTTCATGACAGTATGCATTATATTATCAAAAATGTTCTTTTCAATATGCATAACATCAAGACAATGACGAACTAAATTATCTTTCCAATATGGCAAATCCCAAAATATGCTTTTCTTCATCCATTTATATTGTTCTCTGTAACCTGGAAGCCTAACATTTCAACTCTCAGTTATCTTCGGAAACCGTCTTACCCGCCTCCAAATGTCCATGCTAGTTAATCTCTGTGGAGGCTGAGCGCTTTCAATTCTGTTCTTCCGGAATCCATACTTACTCTTCCTATAAGTGTAATCAGGATCCAAGAATACCCTATGACAATCAAACCACGATTGTTTTCCTCTGTTTGGTAGCCGAAATGCCTTAGTGTCTTCCATACAAACTGGACATGCCAACCTACCTGCTGTCATCCATCCAGAAAACATGCCATAAGCAGGAAAATCGTTAATAGTCCACATCAAGGACGCCGTCAGCATAAAATTTTGTTTCATGGACACATCATACGCAAGGACACCTGTGCTCCACAACATGTTCAATTCATTAATTAATGGTTGGAGGAAAATGCCAATCTTAGCTTTTGGGTTGCTTGGCCCCGGGATGACGCAAGATAAGAACAGATAGGGATCTTTCATGCACATATCAGGGGGAAGATTACACGGTGTAACAATCACTGGCCAACACGAGTAGGGTTTACTGAATTGATTATTAGGAGAAAAACCATCCGAGCAAAGGCCTAATCTGACATTCTAAGGATCTGTGGCAAAGTCAGGATAAACTCTGTCAAAGTGTTGCCACGCTTCTGCATGAGACGAGTGCGTCATGTTACCATCATTTCTCTTGTTCTCGTAGTGCCATCTCATGTGTGGTGCTGAGCTCATCGATGCAAACAATCTTTTCAGCCTTGGGACCAATGGCAAATAATGCATTCTTTTGTGTGGAACATTCTTGTATCTCCCAGGACCAACTCTTATTGGTTTAAACCTAGCAGTGCCACAAAATCTGCATTCAGTTAAGCTTGTCTCGTCCTTATAGTACAACATACACCAGCAGGACAACAGTCAATCTTTAAGGACTCTAACCCAAGTTTAGAGAAAATTTTCTTGGCTTGATAAAAGTTTGACGGTATGTCATTATTAGGGGGTGTTAATTCTTGGATGAACAAAAGCCACTGATCAAATGATCTCTCGGATTGATTGGCATCAGACTTCATAGTCAACATCCTAACTGCCATAGATAACTTCGTATGTGCAGAGCCTTCCCATACCAGAGTATTTGCTTCTTGTAATAGACTATAAAAGTTGTTAGCCTCGGTGTTAGGTTCTTTGTCAAGCATGGCACCATCAAAGCCATCGTTAACCATTTTAGAAAATCTATCGTTATGATTAAATTCAAACCCTCCTGTTTCTTCGTCTTGTTCAGCGCGTGTGTGGCTTGTACTTCCCCCTGAATAGTGGCTCCTACTAAACTCATTGACACCGTTGCCATCTACTTCTCTGTGGTCAGTCCATATCCAGTAGTGTCGCTCAAATCCATTCTTATACAGGTGCAGTTTAACTATTTCAACATCCAGAAGTTTACAGCGCTTGCAAAAAGAACACAGACATCTAATGTTTTGCTCAGCTAGTCTAGTTACAGATTTCATACAAAAGTAGTCGACACCCGCAAAAAATTCCGGCTTTATCACACCTCGGTTCTCATATAATAGATCGTACATCCAAAATCTATTCGCGGGAATCATGACTTTTCCAGGGATCCTACATGCATGTTACAAAAATTATTTCAAAAACTTAATTATTTTAATTTCACACAACATTTCCTAAACAGTTCTAATGCATAGGCCGTCCAATCTCCGCAAACAACATATAATCACCATTGCTAGCACATCAATTCAAACAATGTCGGAAAGAAACGCTAAGCGTTCCTTCTCCCAGTCCAGCCATACAACTCCAATCCTACAAATCTATCCTAAGAAAATAAGTCTCTATATATCGTAGTTAAGTTTGAGTTAAAGAGACATACCTAATTGTCATTCTCCTTTCTTTTGAGCAAGTTGCTTGTTCAATCTTCTTTGATCTTCACCATCAATTCTAAGCTACAAGTTGATGGTAACAAATTCGGATTAGCCAAAACATAAACATAGACATAGTAACACCATTCAGAAAATGATTCCTATTAAAAAATAACACAAATGAACCAAAGCAAACTCAATGACACAAATTCATAGCCCATGAAGCATGAAGAAGAACCAATGGCACAAAACATCTATTCAAGAAAGAAGAACCACTAAAAATAAACAAGGAACCTGAGATTGGAGTATGCTGAGAAGTGAGAGCGGAATGAGAAAATAAATGGAATATGAGAATCCGGAGCTCTAGCGAGTGGGAGAATGGGGAGCTCTAGAGAGAACCGGAATTGGGAGTTAGAGAGAGTAAGAGAAGATTAGGAGAATGTGGAGTTATGAATGGGGAGAAGAGAAAGGAAAATCTCTTAAGTATTCTAGTTTAGCACTTACCGTCGGATCGAACCGACGGTAACAATAAAACAAATGACGGTAGCAATCGCAGACAAAAATGCACCATTTCATTTAATGCACTACCGTCGGACCTAACTGACGCTAAAGAGTGGAGGGTGGTTGTCGTCGCTAACGAAAATTGGCCGACGGAAACAAATTCAGGTGGCGCCAATTGTTGGCGCCATGTTGATTCCGTTATCGTCAGTGTTAACCGACGGTAACGAAAATTGGCCTACGGAAGACAATTCAGGTGGCACCAGTTCTTCGCACCTTTTTTTGTTTCGTCGTCGTCGGTCTTAACTGACGATAACTTGCTTCAGACACAACGACGATAAAATGTGCAACATAGTTATTGTCAGTTACCCAGTGATGTCTGACGGTAATACCAAAGATTTACCGTCGACAAAACCCGACGGTAATATGTACCCAGGCACCGTCGTAGTTTCTGTCAGTTATTACCGACGGTAATGTAATAAAATAAATAAATAGGAGCATACGTTTATGCTAATTATAATTTTAAAAGTTTTGTAAGGGGGGACCCCCTAATCAATAAAAAGGGGGGCAAATCTCATTTTAAGAAATCAAACATAGGGCAAAAAATCATTGGGATTAATCATTGGGATAAATATCTATATATATATATGTAATGTTCTATAATTCTAACCAATAATGAATAGAAATAAATTAGAAATAGAAAAAAGAGAGGGAGAGATGGCTGAGTGGACTGGGATGCAGAAATAGTACTCCAAGGTCTCTTGTTCTTCTTAGCATCCATTATTTTGGCACAAATCTTTTTGTTCTTAAAAAGAAACAATTTGAGAAGGTACAATTGTCCGAGGTGAATAATAATAATTGTCTGAAAAAATAAATAACTAAAAACTAAATTAACCAGATTTAGCACGTAACGGACGATAAACATAATATTAAAAAGTTTAGGGTTTATTAATTACAAAAACTAAAAAATAGTTAAAAATAATAATAAGTACGTACATTAATTAATAAGTCAACTGGAATTGAACAAAAACTATAAAAGACATTAAAAACGATCCTAAGAAGCTGGTGGTTGCTAGTCGTGCTCATTGCCCTCGGACTCATCGGACTCAGACTCAGAATCAGAGTCGAAGCTAGGAAGCTGGAATGGCGGCTCATTCTGCATGCTGGCCCCTGAAGCTGCTCCACCGAAAATGCGCATAAAGCCCTTCATTGTTGCAGCAAGCTTCTTCATATTGTCCTTTTGCTTCTGTTTCTTCTTCTTCGTCTTCTCCTGTGCCGCCTCCCACTTCACCGCCTGCTGCTGTAGCTCCTGGTTCAACTTGAACACAGTTTCTCGGAGCTGGTCATTCTCTGCCGATGCGCTCGCAGCTGACCCAGAACCAGAGCTACCGATGGGGTTCCCCTTGATGGCAACAGTGAGCTTTGTGCCTCAGCCGTAAACCCGATTACAGTTTCAGCCGCCAGCCACGCGGGTCCATATCTCCTCCTCATCGACAGGCGGAGGCGCACTGCTACCCTTGGGTGTACTTTGAGTCTGCTGAGACTGAGCCTCCGTTAACGCTGCTTCAAATACAACCTACATAAGAAAATGGACGGTCATTAATTAACTATACTACAGTTAAGTTAAAAAACCAATAACTAGGAAAATGGAAAATTTAAATAAATTAATATGCTTACAGCGGTTTGCTCTGAACGTGCATCGACCCACTTCATCTTGTCGCTCCTATAGGTGTGGGTCTCGCGGAATAGTTTCGCCTCAGTCGGCGGCTGGCCGATGGTTTTTTCCTGCACATTAAACACCAACCATTATTTTAATTAGCTAATTTATTAAATCGGGGAAAAAAGAACAACCCACCCTGAACGTGCATCATAATTACCAGTCGAGCCCGCGTGTCCTGCAAGCTGGCAGAGTCCCCTGTGTGGATGTTACCACCACGACCCATAGTCCGCGCACGCTTCGAGCTGGCAGACCGGGCCTTGTGCTCCTCGGTGGCCCAATAGCGCTTCAACTCCCCTAGCTGCTTGCCCGTGATCCATTCGGGGGTCGGGGTCTTTCCTTTCTTGATGTCCGAATAAAGTTGTTGTAGGCGCCGTCCAGCTCGGTAGTTGAACGCCTTCTTGGCAGCCTCAACCTCTTTCGGATCAATGGTAAAATTTTCCTACAAACAAGTATAACAATTAGATAAAACAATTTATTAATTTGTTATTACATAATATGAAGACAATAACGAACGGTTACATATATATTACCAACCTTGAAAGCGTTGTACATCCACTCCTTCTCCTCGGGGCGGAAGTCCTGCCACTTTGCAACGAACCGGGAATAACACTTCTTTACCGTATCCGTCACAGCTCGCTTCGCCAACCGGTGCGGAATGAACTTACAAAAGACATAAAGCCGAAACATGTTAAATAATTAAATAATTAATTAATAATATCATAACGTAATTAATAAATTAGTTTACGATAAATTACATACCCGCTGGCTTTATCATCAACTCGCAAAATGGGCCGATCCTCGGTTGAGGATGAGTCAGTGCGTGGGTCACCACCAGGACGACCACTCGACTCAGACGACTGCTAAGTCTCGGGCTGGCTCTCGTTAGGGGAAAAGGCTCAAGGAGGGACGTCCGGATAGTCTCCGAATAGTCTTTTGCCTTCCCCTACCGTCGGCGACTGCATGAAACTGAGTGGACGATGGTCGCCTGACGTCGATAGCCCTAGTGTGGCATAAAACCAGCCCCTGTCGGTGACCCGGATGAACGGGGCGACGTCCTGCCTGCTCCCCTCCCTCGACCAGGGCGTCGTGAGGGGAAGTACTCATTCACTTGCTTCTTTCCCTTGTGCCGGCCATTACTTAACTGCACAAATTAAAAAAAATTAATTCACGATATCTATATATACATAGCATAATAAACATAATTAAATCTAATTACACCCTAAACAAAACTACTACTACTACTACAAATAATAATAATAATAATAATAATAATAACGATAATAATAATCATAATCGTAATCATAATAATAATAATTATTATAATACTAATAATATTAATAATAAGTAACAATATTAATAAACATAATAATAATTACAACACTACTACTACTACTACTACTACTAATAATAATAATAATAATAATAATAATAATAATAATCATAGCACCTACTAATAAGTAATAAGTAATAATAATAAGTAATAACCATAATAATAATAATAAT
>QANU01043803.1:0-10474 GCA_003254905.1 Nissolia schottii
GTATGGAGAATCTGGTGGTCTTTTGCCCCAACCATATGAAAAGAAACTATTTCAATCAAACTCATGTGGTTTGCGTTGGAACTATTCCCACCACAATTGGATTTCAGATTTTGTGGTTTGTCGTGGACATGTTTCATCGTAAATGAATTTCAGAATAAAATAGAAAAGGATTTTTTTTGGGTGAAAATATTCTTCAATAAATAGATTTTATAATAAGGAAAGAAAAAACTAATTGTGGTTACGACGGAAATATTTCACCTCAAATGGATTTCAGCAAAGAAATACAGTTTTTGTGGTTGCAAAGTTCAAATTTGTGGCGGATGGTAAGATCCGTCAGAAACCTGTTTCCTTGGACGAGTTTTGTGATTCCATTGCAAACCTGTGTTTGAGGCAGCATTTGCTTGGTTTGCGGTGGATAATAACCGCTGCAAATTAGAGCTTTTGTAGTGGTTTGCGCTTCATACTATTGATAGATATACTAGAGAATTATATGTTAACCTCTTAACATTGTTTTTGTTTCATTACCTTTATTTACAAGAAAATCAGGCCTTAATCTATGAACAATAGTTAATTTATTAAGGAACAAACAAGTGTATGTGTAACGAAGTGGATTTGTAATGGACTGAATTATGGAAATAATAGAACAATTTTGTGTATTTTTTGCATCTTGGTGTTTGAATTACAAAAGAAAGGAGATAGTGATGGAAAACCTCCTTAGGAAGGAGATGACTAAAGAGAAGAATATCCTAAGAGAGAGAGTAGGATTAAGCCAATACAATTTTCCATGCCTTCTAATTTCCCTCTTCCCCCTATTTATAATAAATTTGGCTCTATTAATTAGGCCAATTTCTAATTCGGACCTTTATTTACTTAGGTCTGTTACAGTATGGAAAACAAGAAAGGTGGAAAGAGAAAAGCTTCAATTCAGTAAAGAAACTGCATATTGTGAGCATATTCTTAGCATCAATAAACATATTGTAAGATTGAAATAATATTTTATATATATGTGCACCGCGCATGTCAAGAAACTTTGAATATAATATTAAACATTCATTAGCTTAAGTTATCTAAGAAAAGTATTTAGCTTTTCTTTCCTTTACTGGTATTCTCCCGTTAGAATCTTGTTTAAGTATTATTAGACATTTTAATGAGAATGATTGATACTCTTAATTGAGATTTAAATTGTAATTTACCACGTTATTATAAACTAATCATTTATCATTAAACTAAATCTCAGATAGTTAAGTATTAAGTAGTTTAGGCACACATTTAAAATATTGTCTCGGTATAAAAATATAAAAAAGATATTGCTGGCGAAGAATATGTTGTGAGACTTTGTCCTGACCATATAAAGTTGACATGACATGTCACCTAATACCTAATGTATACTATATTATAGTATTGAGCAATACTAAAATGAAATGATTGGTTTGGGGAAGATTGAGAAAGAGAGAATGGAAGACGAAGAAATCATCGTGAAATGGATGAAAGGGTTGGCACATGGGAGGATTGGTTATGAGATAGGGGCATTAACCACAAGGGGTGTCCGTGTAGTGAAGGCACACAAAGGTTTCGTTCTTTGTGAATTGATTATACACAATCACTTATCGGTAATAATCTCATCAAACTCTTATCATTCCCATTTCGTTTAAGCTCTTTGGTTCTCTCTGTCCATGACAAATTCTTGCTATGTTCAACAAAAACTCATTCATTGTTTCTACCAAACATCTTAAACTTTTGTGAGAGACAATTTTTGATGTTGATAAGAGCTTTTATTTATGACTTAATGGCTTAGAATTTGATCTTTGTTGACCTCATTCTTTTGTATATTGTTTATGCTTCAAGTTATAAAAATTCTTGCGTGAGAGAGTGTTAAGATATAAAATCATTTAATTGTCTCTATCTGTCAGTTTTACGGGAGAATTGGTTGTTGATAGTTGTATTTGTACATGTTATGGATATGTAATCGATACCAATACTTACTGAATATTTATGGATATTTGTAGGGTCAAGCATTATAATGAGTGTCTCTTGTAGGGTGTGTTTGATTCACTTTTTAAAAAATAATTGATTGTAAAAAGTTACTATTAAACATTGCAAGTGAACAGGGATTGAGGCACACCAGACAAAAAACCAAAGAAAATAAGGATTATATTATTTAAAATATTGTGTATTCTCTTTGTTAAGTACAATGGAGTCAACACCTATTTATAGGTTAGACATATTAAATAATAAATCAGAATGTAATCAAACTAAGATAAACCTAAATCAATATAACATAAGATATAACAATACCTTGATTTATTTTTAACACCCTCCCTCAAGCTAAAACTTCTCGAGCTTTAAGTTTGTCACAATTAAATGACAATAGTGTCTGTATGGAAGTGGACGAGTCATGTCTGCAAGGAAGTGGATGTGTCGAATCTGCACGGAAGCAAGAATGAAGAGGTAAAGGCAACAAGTAACGGACTGGGCTGGAACTAGTAAAGGCTTGAGTAGAACTAGTAAAGGCCTGAGCAAAATAGTTAAGGCCTAGGCAGAAAGGCAATAGGTCTAGGTGAAACCAACGAAGTTTAGGTGAGACCACCTAATGTAACAAGTGTGGGTTAAGCGGAACCAACAATATTGCAATTGGCAACAAGTGTGGGTTAGGTGGAACCAACAATACTACAATGGGCAATAGCCTGTGGCTGGGCGAATTTAGGAATATGAAACAATCTGGTGCTGGACAGAACCAGCAAAAGCAACAATATTGTGCTGCGCAGAACTAGTAGAGGCAACAAGTCTGAGCTGCATGGAAGCAGTTGAAGGTATAGTTTGGGCTGGATGGAGGAAACAAAGCAATGTATCTAAGCGAAGGCAGACATGACAATAGAGGCATGAGCATGGCGATGATGGTGTAGGCAGTATACAAAATGAAGAATGGAACATGAAAAGGAAGCAGGAATAGTTTTGTGGATGAATTCAAAGAATTCATAGTGGTGGCAACAAAAATATGACTATAGTTTTTGTGGATGAGGGAATGCGGAGAACAGAGGACTTAATCTTAGAGTAGCGGAACTAAAACGAGATTGTATGGAGACAGCTGGTGAGGAGACATGGTTGATACACAAATCATCATGGGGGATGCCATGACTCTAATATCATGTTAAATATTGTGGGTGAAAACTAAAGAAAATAAGGATTATATTATTAAGAATGTTGTGTGTTCTCTTGTTAAGTACACTAAAATCAATACTTATTTATAGGCTTGATAAGTTGAATGATAAAACAAAATGTAATCAAACTAAAGTAAACTTAAATCAATTTAAGACAAGATATAATAATATCATGATTTATTCTTAACGGTTACTTTTTTTTATAGAGTTGAGAAATCTCATAACATTGTTTTTGGTTGTACAAACATGTTCTAATTAAATCTAAATCTTGCTTTATATGTTCATATAGGATGAAAATGGAAATTGGCATGTGGGTGCCATAGCAACATTAGTTGACACCATTGGGTTCATGGCTTCCCTCTCCTTTACTTCAAACCGCCATGTCACTCTTGATTTTAGCTTATCATACTACTCAACAGCAAAGGTTCAGGTATTCTTCACCTCATCTTGATGCATGTTTCAAGATATATCTTTGGTGTTTGTAATGAAACTTTCCTATCTTGTTTCAATTTTGTTCACTCTTATTTTTCTCAATATTAATTATTAAAATAGCACCGTGTTTCAATTTTGTTTATTTTGTGAAGAAAATGGGAAAAATAATATTTTCTCTTAACAAAATCGGGAAAACAATAGCAATAAGTTACGAAAATTGGAAACATTCTTCGAAACAGACCTCAATTATTGAATCCAATTGTTTGATTCACTCTGCAACATTCTCGTTTGTTTTATTTTTTCCCCTTAAAAATGTCTTATATTTTCACTGTAATGACAGGAAGAGGTTGAAGTGGAGGCAAAGGTTGTGGGGAAGAAGAATGAATTGAATTCTGTGATTGTGGAAGTAAGAAAAAATGATAACAAAGAATTGGTAGCTATGGGAAAGCTGTGGATGGCTGCAGCTAGAAGCAATGACAAACGCCAAACTAGTAAACTTTGACAACCTTTTTCTTGATGAAACTAAAGGTATCTTTTTATTAGAGATAATCATGATTTAGCTTTTGAAATATTATAAAGAGTAAGACTCTTCTAACATTAATTTTTTTATATTTAAGATTTGAACTCAATACCAATAGATAAAGAAAAAGGATATCTAGTAAATTTTGACAACTAATTTGGTGCTTTAATACAAAACCAACCAATAGCGAATAAGTTATGTGCTTTCTTTCCATATGTTCGTTTATACAAAATTTGTTTTGCGCCCCAACCATACATGTAAATTGATATGACATGAATATTGAACTTTTAAAAAAATAACATAAAATTATGTAATAGTTATCTTTAGTGTATCTCGCTTTTTCTCTCTCTTATTTTTTGTATTGATATTCAGACCTTACTGTTAGTGCAAATGACTAATCTAACTCAAAATACTGTGATTATCCTTCCTAACACGGATTTTTTTCCTACCACGATTAACCTTATGATGATTTTCTCTCCTAATGGAATGTTCTCACCAAACTAAATCACTTCTAAAAAAACAATCGTACACCAAAGGTAGTCGTTGGACTAGCTACTACTTCTTTGTATAAAGAAGTCATTATCAGAAAATATATATATATATATATATATATAATATAATANTTCTTTTTGTAACAAAAAAAATATTTTTAAATAATAAATGAGAGAATATTAACAAACACCTATATTTGTGGCAAAATCCGTCAATGATTATAAATTATTATTGTTTTATTTTAAAAAAAAATATTTTTCACAAAAGTTTCATTGAAAGTATGTTTTTAATACTTTTCATTTTCTAGTTAAAATTATTACGGAAAAATTTTGCAATGACAGTTTTGTATAAATAAATATTATGCAAAATTTGTCTACCCTATTTTTGTTTGTTGACAAGAATTAATATATGAATTTTGCGACAAATATAGATAAATCTATTTGTAATTAAAAAATCGATTTATATTATAGATAAAATAAATTTGTCTGTAAATTCGTATCCACGTTTTGTTTGGTAAGAATATTGCAACAGAATATTCTCACCAAACTGTGAAGTCCCCTTAGTAAGCGTTAATGAGTAGGGGTTGGGTGCAACTTTTCTTATAGTTTAAGGGTGGATGCAATTTTTGCAAAGCTAAAGCTATAGAGCGCGTGCGGTTGGAAGAATTAGTAAACATTCCATGAAAGACATTTTTAATAATGATTTTTGAATGTATTTTCACTCGTTAAATCCTTAAAAATCTTATAAAATATGCTTAGGAATTAACTATTTATAGTTTGATTAACACTAATATTGTCGAAAATATTTTTTGTTTTTCAAAAAATACTCCTAACAAATGAAAAAACTTGATCATTTCACACATTAAACCCATATTTAAATATAATTTACATATAATTAATAATTATTTTCTCAACTCGCAAAAAAAATTATTATTATTTGTTATTTATTAATACTAATTAATTAATTATTTTGTAATAATTTTATTAATTATTATTGTGTATTATTTAATATTACTAATTCTATTATTCGTTATTTAATATTTATTATTATTATTAATTATTATATTATTACTTATATTATTTAATATTAATTATTTTATCCACTTCCATAAAATTATTATTTATTATTACTAATTTAACATTAATAATTAATATTAATTATCATTATTAATTATTTATTAATACTATTTTTAATATTTTTTTATTATCATTAATCATTTAATATTTATTATTATTATTAATTATTTTCTCAACTTCCAAAAATATTATTATTATTATTATTATTATCGATTTTTTTAATTTTAAAAGAGAGTAAATTTGTCTAATTTTTTAAAACATTTCTTTTCCATCAAAATGTTACAATCTCAAGAGAGAGTAGATTAACATGAGAATGTAACTTTTTCGAAAATGTTTTTTAAGCTTAAATTTGTAGAGAATTGGCTAACTCTGTAGATCAAGGTCCCTAGAGAATAATGGATGCAATTCCCTGATTTAAAATTTAATTAAGAAAAAATGAAAATAAAAAATAAAAACAAAAAATAATATTTTATTTTTGTCAACAAAAATCTTATTCACAAGAAACATAAAAAATAAAAATGCAAATAGAAACTAAACACAGCCTTAGTATTACTATTTCCCGCTAACAAGTGTGCAGAGACGTGATGGCTCCCATGGCTGACGATCTTCTTGTTTGGCGCGCTAGCCAGGGTTTCTTGCTTTTCTTTGTTCCTTGATTACCCAAAAAAAAGAGTAGAAATTACTCCATTTCTNATCGAATTTTTTAATTTTAAAAGAGGGTAAATTTGTTTAATTTTCTAAAACATTTCTTTTCTATCAAAATGTTACAATCTCAAGAGAGAGTAGATTAACATGAGAATATAACTTTTTCGAAAATGTTTTTTAAGCTTAAATTTGTAGAGAACTGGCTAACTCTGTAAATCAAGGTCCCTAGAGAATAATGGATGCAGTTCCCCGATTTAAAATTTAATTAAGAAAAAATGAAAATAAAAAATAAAAACAAAAAATAATATTTTATTTTTGTCAACAAAAATCTTATTCACAAGAAACATAAAAAATAAAAATGCAAATAGAAACTAAACACAGCCTTAGTATTACTATTTCCCGCTAACAAGTGTGCAGAGACGTGATGGCTCCCATGGCTGACGATCTTCTTGTTTGGCGCGCTAGCCAGGGTTTCTTGCTTTTCTTTGTTCCTTGATTACCCAAAAAAAAGAGTAGAAATTACTCCATTTCTGCTCCAACAGGTGTGTTCTCTTTCTCTTCTGCTCCTTGCATTTTTGTTTTGAGTTTTTTTTTTTTCATCATTTTTTTTTGGTTAACGCTCTGTTGGGTTTTTCGGGCTCGGGTGTGGTAGAAAGGAAGGATCACAGAGGGGAGGGTTTGGTGATGAAATTAAATGTGAGGTAGATTTTTAGGGTTTTCTTTTTTCACTTCCCTGATCATTCTCGTAATTTTGATGTTTTTTGGTTACCTCATATTTGCCTTTTTCTTTTGCCCCTTCTTTCATGAAAAGTGAATTGATTAATTAAATAGTGCAGTGTTAGTAGTATGTATATTAGATGAATTTGTTTCATGCCATTACTCGTGGTTTTAATGCAGTGATGATCACTGATAATATATGCATCTAAAGAAGATAGGATATAATCTTGACACCTATGTCGGTAGACTTTTTTAGAATAAGGGCAAGATGGGACTTCAATATTAGATGTTGTGGCCTTGAATCTTAGAGATGAGACTTCGATATTAGATGGTGTATGTAAATTGTGCGTAGTGTAGTATAGCAAGGCCTTTCACTGGGTTTTGCCCCCACCTTTTGATTCTTGAATCTGTTCTTGGTTGCAGTGGTAGGCATTTCGAACACACTCTCATTCCAACAGGTATGCTCTTTCGCCTCCTCCTCCTTTGTATTTGTTATGTGTTAACGCTCTGTTCATGGGTTTAGGGTTTGGTGATGAAATTGAATGTGAGGTAGATTTTGAGGGGGTTTTTCTACTTTCCCCAACCATTCCTTGTAATTTTGCCCTTTTTGGTTAATTCATATTTGCTTCTTCTTTTTTCCTTTTAAATTGAAAATGAATTAGTTAAATAGTGCAGTCAGAATAGTGTGTGTATTGTAGACCTATACTTTGAAGGTATTAAGTATGAATGAAAGAATTGTTTCGTGCTAATGCACATGTGGTTTTCATGCAGTGATGATCACTAATAATATGTATGTAAAGAAGATAGGATATGTAGTCTTGAGACCTATGTTGGTAGACTTTATAGATTATGGGGAAGATGAGACTTCAATATTAGATGCTGTGGCTTTGAATCTTAGGGATGAGACTTCAATATTAGATGGTGTATGTGAATTGTGCATTAGTGTAGCAATAGCAAGGCCTTTTCACTGATAAACAATTTGCAATTGAGAAACTCTTTTTAGCAAGAAAGCTGAATTCGTTCCTATACTACTAAGGTTATGATTGGTTAGTCACACCCATATCTTTTGCCACATCCGTTGTTTTCTCTCTATGTTTTACTAGACTAATGATTGGTTAGGACTCCCAAGCATCACTCTTTTTACTATCATCTTCATTCTTATTGGCTAAAGGCAGTTGTCGTGCGTTCCGGTGCAAGGAAAATGCCAGGCCTTTTAGCAGGGCTCTTTGCAATTTCATAACTCCTTTTTTTATTGGCTATTTGCATGAACATATTTCATAACAACTGGAATAGAGCAATGTAATGATCCCATATTGTAATACTTTTTGAGCTACTTTGCCCAAAAAATTGAGTGGGGCATGTGTAAATCCTTACTATTGATTCTGTTGTGCACATTTTCTATCTTTTTTAAATATGAGAAAAATCAAGGGTGATGTTTTACATGACTCCCTCCATATAAAGGGTTATTTTAGATTCTGCCGCTATAGAATGGGAATGCAAAGGTCAGTCAATTTAAATAGATTTCCATTACCCTTTGTAACTATTAGCTGATATAGTTCTTTGTATCCTCGCATTCAGGCTTATGTGTGGTAGCACTGTACTAGTTTTAAAGTTGAAGCAAGAACTTGTTCCCTTCCATCGCCTTCGAGACGCAAAATAGGTGCTGAATAAACCGAAGCAACAGAAACTAGACGAGAAGCCGGCAACAAAAGACATGGATAGGATCAGTGACCTACCAGACTCTTTGCTCTGCCACATCCTCTCATTCCTCCCAACCAAAACCTCGGTCGCGACCAGCATCTTGTCTAGAAGTTGGCGCCACATTTGGGAGCATCTCCAAGTCTTCGACTTCTCAGACAATTCAGGTTCTGAGCTTGGAGCAGACAGCCACTTTGTCGCATTTGTCAATGCAGTTCTAGCTCGGCGCAGCGCGCTAGACATCCAAAAGTTTCGCCTCTCATGTGAGATGACTGACATTGACTCGGCTGTAACATGGATTAATGCTGCCATTGGGCCCAACCTTCAGGAATTGTATCTCTCTCTGTGTTTTTTTGGTAACGAAATCACCTTGGCTAAAGAGTTTTCCACGTTTACTGCCATCGTATCCCTCACTTTGGTTGGTGATATTCTTTTGCAAGAACTTCCATTGGTTCATTTGCCATCACTCAAGAAGTTAGAAGTGAATATCCTCTGCGTGTATTCCACTGACAAGCTTTTCACCGGCTGCCCAGCTCTTGAAACTCTTAAGCTCATTTTTCATCTTACTAATGACCCCATAGTTCACGTGCCTCCTTCATTGAAGAGTTTAACCTATGTAGATGACTGTGAGGACGAAGTATTTGTAATTGAGGATCTTGTAATAGACACCCCATCTCTTGAATTCCTTGATATCAACATAAATAAGAGGTGCTTCAAGTTTTATATTAACAATTTGGACAACGTGGTGGAAGCTCATCTTGATATTTGGTCTCTTGATGAGAATGTTGATTTCGTGCTTGAGCTTCTCAAGGCACTCTGCAGGACAAAATTTCTGGTCTTGAAACTTTCAACAACTGAGGTAATATGCTCCGTTGAAATCCAATAATTGCTTTCACAAAATGTTTGATATAACTTATTATTTTAATTTCTGGTGAATTATAAATATAAGTATGTGTTGTATTTAATATCATGTTATCTTCTCCACACAGTGCTTACTTCGTGCTCCAACTATAGACTTTCTGGAATTTCGCCATTTACTTCATCTACAGCTTGATATTCCATATTTCAACTCAAGATTGCTAATAGACTTGCTTCATAATTGTTACAAGCTTCAAGTTCTTCGAATTCATAATTGGAAGGTATAAGCATTTCTCACGTTCAACTTTTAGTCTATTATTTGCTTGCATCTTTTGAGAAGTTTTGTTCCCCTTTGCCAGACAGTACCAGATTTTTCAGATCAGACACTGCAATCCGCTGATCCTAGGAGAGTGACACTACGAACCAATGTTCCTTATTGTGTTATGTCAAACATGACAAGTTTTGAATTTAGAGAATATCAAGACTTTGCAGGTGAACATGAATTTGCTGCATGTATCTTAGAAACAGGATTTGTTTTGAAGACTGTGACAATTCATACTGCGGTTTCTATGAAGCTGAAGAAAAAGCGTCGTGTTCTCAAGAGATTATCTCTGTTACCAAGGGGTTCTAATATGTGCCAACTGAACCTTTACTGAAACATTTCCTCATGGTAAGAACCTTCCCCATGGTGTGTTTTGTGGCTGACTGATGGGATCCGGTCGTTTCAGTGTATTGAATCGTTTATACGTGCTTCATATGGCAGAAGGGTTTTGTATGATACTGAATCGTTTATATGTTTCATATGGCAGAAGGGTTTTGTATGAGTGTGTGCACGCGGGTTGGTTAGTTTGGTTTTTTCTAACCTTTTTTTTTTTTTT
>QANU01043803.1:11414-89996 GCA_003254905.1 Nissolia schottii
TTCTTCGATGCCAAAACCAAAGCTCGATGCCGGCGGTTCAAGAGAAACCGGTGAGCTGGACATAATCAGTGACCTGCCGGATTCCATCCTCTGCCACATCCTCTCCTTCCTCCCCACCAAAACCGCCGTCGCCACCGCCATTCTCTCCCGCAGGTGGCGCCACGTTTGGGAGTATCTCCAAGTCTTCGAATTCCAGTTGTTGAATTCCTTGGGCCTTTCGTCATTCGTTGCATTCGTCAACAGCGTTCTAGCCCGCCGCAGGGTTCCCCACATCCAGAAGTTTGGCCTCTCTGCTGACCTAATCGACTGCCATGCCACCCGGAATTGGATCCGCTCCGCCGTCGGGCCACAACTCCGTCAACTGGACCTCTCTCTGGGTTTATTTAACGCTCGGGATTTTGTCCTGCCTCGCTGCGTTTTCAGCTGTTCCACACTGGTGTCGCTCACTCTGCGCGGTATTTTCTGCCGCGAACTTCCGTCGGTTCATCTGCCATCGCTCAAGAGCCTATGTTGGTTCGTGATGGTGGAGGCCCCCGTCGACGACCTCTTATCAGGATGCCCGCTTCTCGAAACTCTCAACCTGGTCTTCTTTCACTCGGTCAGTGTACCTTCGGTCAAAGTGCCTCAGTCCGTGAAGAGATTAACCCTTGCTGGTCACTCTATTGTGCATCTTCAAATTGACGCCCCATCTCTGGAGTACCTTGATGTCGCCCTGATTGATTGCACCAGGATTTCCTGTAGCGATCTGCCCAATGTGGCCGAAGCATTCCTTCGTCTTGGGAAGGGGGACGTGTGCACGCTTCTTACCTCACTCTGCAAAACCAAACTTCTGTTGCTGCGATATACAACCATAGAGGTATTATTATTATTATTATTTATGAATTTATAATTACAGTCGCATTATAGTTTCCTTTTTTGATGAATTTTGGAACTTGTCATTTGCCAAACAGTGCTTATTTCGTCATCCCGTTTCAAAGCTTCCAGAATTTTGTGGTTTACTTCATCTACGCCTTTGTGCTCTACGTTTCAATCCGAGATTCATTTTAAAATTGCTTGGTACGTGCCCCGTGCTTCAAGTTCTCAAAATTGAAAGGGTAAGCACACAATACTTGTCGATTTCAGCCTTCAGTGTACCTATAATTTGCTTGCATGTTTTGAGCATCCACTTTACTGGTTGTAGATGATAGTATGCAAAATTGATGAATCTAGCAACAGGACACTACCCAAAATTGCTCCTAAATGTGTTGTATCAGAGTTAACAACTTTTGAATTTAGTCCATATGAAGACTCTGCAATGGAGCAATCACTTATTGCGTACATTTTACGAAGCGGACTTGTTTTGAAGACAGTGAGAATTGTTGGTTACTATTTTTTAAATCAGAAGAAAAAACGTGAGGCTCTCAAGAGATTATACAGCATACCAAGGGGCTCTAACATATGCCAACTTAAATTTGAGTTTGATTGAACTGTATTTCCTTATTGGTATATATGGGCTCTCACCATCCTTATTCTTTGTGGTTCATTGAATTAAGGTTGTATGGGACTACATGTTTTCTTTGTGGTGTGCTTACAAAATAGTATGAATAGTGTTAAATTAAATATGGTCAATTTTATGTTGCATCAATTGTTGAATATGAATCCCATAAGTCCGTAAACTAGAAGCTTAATTTGAAAACGATGACAATTCATACCGCTGTTTCAAATTGTCCTTCCCACTGTTCTAGGTTGGCCGAATCCAAAGCCCCAAAAATTTGACAATTTTCACAAACAAACTTTAAACCAAATTAACCACAATTTTTACCAACATTCTCATAATATCAAAGACAACTCAACTAAAACAAAACTCGTGATGATGAAAAGAACTTGATAACAAAGGTGGTGAAGCTTGGTTTTTGGATAGAAAATGTGATGATGGTGGCTGAATGATGACGAAAATGGCATGATGGGTATGATGAGATGATGGTGAGGGTGGTGGTGTGATGAGGCCGTTGCTATGGTGATGAATGATGGTGGTTTGGTTTGATGATGATGAATTTCTCTTGAAAATTTTTAGAGAGAAATGAGAGTTGCTCTCTCAAGTTGCTGGAATTTATGTTGATGAAGATGATGTTAGAATCTTTTACTTTCTTGGCTGTGTGTGTTAGGAGAAGAAAACCAAAAAATGAAAATGAAAAGATCAAGAATTATAATTTTGGTGCATATTATGGCCGTGGTGGCGAGCTATGGTGGTGAATGATGAATGAGCTTAGTGAGAATGATGTTGATGATGGTTGTGTGTGTGTTTAGTGGTGATAAGGCTTATACGGGAAAGAAAGGAAATCCTGAAAATGAAGGGAAAAGAAAGTAAAATAGTTATGTGAATGGTGCATGGTGGTGGATGATGTGTCTTGGCTGTAGGCCAAGTGTCAAGAAGGGGACCATGTATGTTGATACATGGCATGCATGTGTTGCCACATGTGGTCCAGGGCGTTGAGGTGTCGCGCTATCTTGGGTGTTACGGGACACTAAAACGTGTCTGTTTTGATTGTTTATTGGTAAATTAAATTATATAAAGGTAAAAATGAGTTAAATATTATGAAAGTGAGTCTTAATGATACCTTTAACATTTAATTAAGTTCATATAGAAAGATAATTAGTTCTGAGCTTGCAAGACCACACACAAAGCCCAAACCGCTACCCAAGTTCCCATAACGTTAGAATTTTCTGAAGTGGCTCAAGATTGGGACAGAGATCCTTGGTGGGGTTAGGATGACATGAAAACTCACAACGAGACACCCCTTGGGGTTGCAGGCACAAGTTTTTTATTAATGGGGTGTCGGTTGACAGACGGGGCCCACTAGTGGCTTATCAGATAGGTTGTGCCCTTATCACAAGGTTGATTCCCAAGGGCCCTACTGAGTCTTCTGAACATAAACTGACGAAACACACAATCATCGGCATCAACTTACATGAAAGTTTCTCCCTTAAAAACGAAAGAAATAAAGGGAATGAATTATAAATTGAAAGGATGACAATGGTCTCATGCATGACTTGGACATGTGTCTCGTACAAGGAGACTTGACACACTAGTCTCAAAGAGAAAAAAGGGTGGCGCTACTTGGGTATGCCCAAAGACCGAGCTTGGTGACACGTGGTGCTGATCATGTGAGTGCCATGTGTCACATGATGAGTCACGTGTTGGTCCAACACGTGATTTAAGGTGCATCGAGAAACTAAAACGCGATTATTTTGTTTGTACAAGGTTAGTATGAAACTAAAAATGATAAATGTACATAAAACATTGTAAGAGTATGTCTGACACTCGAACTTAGACTTAGAAGATCTTAGAAAGAGAGAAACCCAACTCTAGAAACACTCGAGAAAAATCCTAATTCTTAAACTGAAACTTCTATTAGCGAATCGACAAAGGTTTTAGAATTGGCAAAGAATGAAAGTGACATATCTCTATACGTCCTCAAGGTATAGGTCAAGTCTTGAGACCTACTCTATGAGTCTCTGGCATAAGAGTTTACACAGCGGGAAAGGCGTTTGACTAACGGATTACAGAACTGATAAACTGACGCTAGACATCACACTTAACTATTCTAGTCTCCACATCAAAATATTATGAAAATAAACACAAATATATTAAAATAACACATTGTGGCTGTAGGGTTCAAATAATATAGGATTAATCATAAATTCTAAACTAAGCAGACAATATTCTAAGACAATGCTTAGAATTACAAAAAAGTGAGGCGTTACAATAAATGATGTGATATTTTCATATGTTGTGGTCTTTTTGTATGAACAAATTTTTATTATGTTGTTCTGTTATGTACTTTATTTAATATATTATATACGCAGAGTGACTATTGACGTTCCTTTTTGTCTAATGTCATTCCCACTTCGTGAGTTTTTTCCTAATATTTTTAAATTGTCCTTAGTTAAAAGTGATTCAATCTTTAGTCTATTGTCTCTATACATTTTAATTTTATACTAATCTAAATACAATAATTAAATATTTTTAACGTAACAAATTTTAAATAAAATCAAAACATTAAATGCTTATTTCTTAAAAATATTTTTTTTATAGAATCTGAATCGGATAAATATAAAAAAAAAAATGTAATTTTCTTAATGTCTTTCAATTTAACAAGTAAACATCAAGAAAAATATAGTAAAAGAAAAAATATATCGCTTAAAGTTTTCAAGCAATAAGTTTAGTGCAACACAAAAAATAAATATAGCAAAAAAAATATAATGAAAAAGTTTCTTAGTTAATTAAAAGACATAATAAATTGTCTTTCTGATGTCACTCTCTTATAGAATCGTTTCTAGGATGATTGTGATGCACTTGTGCCACCTTCCCCACCCTAACTCCCCTTTTGTTTTGTTTCTTCTGTTCTACTCAGTTAATCCATTATGAGTGTCCATGATGATCAATAATTTGTAACAAACGATTCAAGTCCAATTTTGATAATTTATTACCCCAAATCTGTTGTATCGTCCTTTATGTGCCTTTGAATCATAACACAGGAAATTCTTGTAACAAATTTGGCAATACAATTCACTTCCACCTATTTGTTATAGGTTCAATTTATAAAGCTTACGACATCAACAACGGTAGATTAAAGGTTAACTGCGTCAAGTACTAACGGTGTACATAGCTCTATGTGATCCTCATTTGGAACTTGAGAAATTCATGGTTAGTGCTGATTTAGTTTCTTAACAAGGTAAAAAGCAATAAGCGATGGTAATGGTTAAATAATGCATCGATTTGATCAACAATGAAAATTTTGGCATTTGGTTTTTTAATCATTTTTCAAAGTTGTTTTTGTTAAAAAAATCAACAAAAACGGATGGGATTGTTTCAGAATGTGTTCAAGGGGTATGTTTCTTGCTGTATTGGTTAAGAAGAAAGGTGTTAAGAATTCTCAGTAGAGGCAAGGTGTAATGCTAAGGTTTGGCTCTCTAATTAGGGGGAAGAAAGCATTTTGATGCTGATAACTCTAATTGCAAAAATAAAAATAAATTGATTCTCTTTGCAATTATAAAAAATTTAATATGTGATCACTTTTTTTAATTAAAAATCAAAGATTAACGAAAGTTCAAAATATATTTGAAATAAAGTTAGCCATCACCTTATTTGTGTAGTATGTTTGAAAATGTAATTGGATGATAAGTTGAGCATAACAATAGAATTGAAAATGTGTGCGTAACTATGACAATGATAGAAAAGGATAGAAGAGATAGAATCTTCAATCAGAAAAAGAGAGAAATTTTAGAGAGATAAGAGAATTGATATCATATTTTTCATAGTTCTTTTTAATAAGCTAGACTCCACATATTGAACAAATTGACTTAGGAAAAAAATTCAACTTAGTCCCTCTTGATTTTCATTTCGGTCAACTTCGTTCCTATCAAATTTTTTTTGGTTAATTTCGCCCCTCTTAACTTCTAAAGTTAGTCCCATTAGTGCTTCCATCCACTTGACTAACAGTGACTGCTAACTTAGTGGTTAACGGAGCAACATGACATGTTAACTGCTATGTCACCCCTTCCACGTAAGATAACAAAATTGGTAGCTTAATTTAGTTAAATATGTATATGATTTTTTTAACGAAATAATTTTTTTATTAACTATACTTTAATAAATTTATTTTAAGCCTATTAAAAATTTTATTTGTGCTGTCTTTTCATAAAAATTTGATTTTAAGTTATTTATTAGTAACATAATTTAAGAATAAAATATATATAATGGTTGTAATATTATAATACAACAAAATTGATAACTTAATTTAAAGATACTTGCTTTCTTAATTTGATATACCGAGTCCAATTCTTGCTAATGACGAAAATAAAATTTTTAATGTATTTATTAATAAAACCGTTCAAATATATATATATATATATATATATATATATATATATANGAGGTGTCGCGCTATCTTGGGTGTTACGGGACACTAAAACGTGTCGGTTTTGACTGTTTATTGGTAAATTAAATTATATTAAGGTAAAAATGAGTTAAATATTATGAAAATGAGTCTTAATGATACCTTTAACATTTAATTAAGTTCATATAGAAAGATAATTAGTTCTGAGCTTGCAAGACCTTTAACATTTGCAACATATTATAAATAGTAATGTACAAATTTTATACATACGAATGGACAAACATTACAAAATTATGATAGTGTTTTACAACTTTATTTAAAAAATGCATAAACATTATACGCAATAATGCACAAACTTTATTCTCACGAGTGCACAAACATGACAAATTTATAAATGATATTCTCAATTATGTTCAATTAAATGTACAAACATTATATATATTAAAATACAAATTATATATATATATATATATATAAATATAGAGATATGTATAATGTATATTTTTGGGTGTAGGTATAACGTGACCTCTTTTAGACATAGGTTAAGGTGGAACACAATTTTTACAAAGCTTATGTATTTGGGTTAGAGCACAAACTTTTTAAGTGTTTATATACCTTTAGTAGTTGTTGTTTTGAAAAAAGGAGCTGAGAAGGGAGTTGGGCTCGTGCGCATGAATTTAAGCCGATTGGGCCCTTCAAAGGCCAAAACGATGTATTCCCCCGTTCACACGATAAAGAGCGTCCTGACCTTTTTGCAAGATTATTTTTAGAATTTTTGTAGTTTACCCGAGAACCCATGATTTTCGTCTACCATGTGCTAACATACCACATATATGAATATTTGTTTATATTTTAATTAAACAAATTTTTACAATCTTTTTTTAATTTTTTTTTCCCAAATTTGCCAAACGCGTTAGCGAATCCTGTCACGTCAGAAGAAAGGGGATACTCATGTATTATGTTTTAAAATGGGAATATTTTAAAAATTAATTCATGTGACAGGGGTAAGAAAGTAAAAAATTCGTGAAATTTATCCAAAGATTAAATCATCGAATAAGCGGTTCCTTTCCTTTGTTTTTATTTTTTTCGTTAGTCTTCAACATTCACCGCCCAAGAAGTTCACCTCCTTCCCAATTTCATTACGCACTCCACACTCCATAGGGCTTGAGGAAAGATCGCTAAGATGGACATACCTAAGCAACGGCGGCGGGTCATAACCGCCAATATGGACATAATCAGTGACCTACCGGACTCCCTCCTCCGCCACATCCTCTCATTCCTTCCCACCAGAACCGCCGTCGCCACCAGCGTTCTCTCTCGCAGGTGGCGCCACATTTGGGAGCATCTCCAAGCCTTCCGCTTCTCCGACGAATCCTCGAATCCTTCGCAATTCGTTGCCTTCGTCAACAACGTTCTAGCCCGGCGCAGGGTTCGCCAGATCCAGAAGTTCCGCCTCAAGCACTGCGTCACCGGATCCAATGCCACCGCAAATTGGATTCGCTCTGCGGTCGGGCCACAACTCCAGGAGCTGCACCTCTCTCTGAGTTCCTGGCTTAATATGACCATCGTCTTGCCTCGCAGCATTTTCTCCTGTTCCTCGCTCGTGTCCCTCACCCTGGAGCATGGCAGTTTCATCTTTCAACTCTCGTCGGTTCATTTGCCATCGCTCAAGAACCTGCATTGGGAAATTCGGTATTGGTACCGCAAGGCACCGATCGACGAGCTCTTATCTGGATGCCCGGTCCTCGAAACTCTGGAGCTGGCATTTTATGATCAGAACCACGCGATCTCGGTCCACTTGCCGCCTTCGGTTAAAAGATTAACCCTCTCCGGTTTTTCTATCGAGCATCTTCAAATTGAAACCACATCGTGTCTTGAGTACCTTTATGTCGGCCTATTTAGTTCCTGGCACCTTTCGGGTAGCGATTTGCGCAGCGTGTGCAAGCTTCTCAGGGGACTCTGCAGAACCAAACTTCTGGTGCTTGCACCCTCAACGATCGAGGTAGTGGAGCAGGCCTTGCTTCACGTTCCCGTTCTGGAATTCCCTTTCTTTTGTGGCTTGATCCATCTGCGGCTTTCTGGCGGTGCTCCATACCTCTGCCCGAGGTTCCTTGTGGACTTGCTTCACAAGTGTCCTGTGCTTCGAGTTCTCAAAATCGAGATGGTATGCGCGCTTCTCGTTTTCAGCCTTTCTAGTCTATGCGTGATTTGTTTGCGTCTTTTGAGTGGCCGTTTTACTGGTTTGCAGATAGGGTTTGCGAAGACTAATGAGTATGGCGACTCGACGCAACCAAGCATTGTTCCTAAATGCCTTGTGTCAGAATTAACAACTTTCGAGTTTAGAGGATATCAGGACTCCGCAGATCAAAATGCGCTTGTTGCGTGTATTTTACAAAGCGGACTTGTTTTGAAGACAGTGAGAATTGTTGGTACCGAATCTACCGGCTATCTAGAGAAAAAACACCTTGTTCTCAAGAGATTATCCGACTTACCAAGGGGCTCTAACATGTGCCAGCTTAAATTTGACTGATCTTTATTATTTCGATAAGGTAGGACTCTCACCATCCTTATTCTCTGTGGTTGATTGAATCATGGTTGTACGGGGATGCATGTTTTTCTATGGTCAGTTCTGTATTGTGTCAGTGTTTCAATCTGAATCCCTCAAATCCATATGCACAAGCTTTTCATTACTTTTTCTCAGATAACTAAGTTTCCCTCCGGTATAATGCCCTTGAGTATAGGCACTTGAACTTAGTAATTTTGAGATATGTACTTGTTTCACTTCCTCTAATTCATCCATAGGAAGTTTACATTTTCACCATTTTTGTAATTAGAATGTGCATGAGCTCTTGAATAAATCATTTTGTGGAGCAGGTAAATGCAACACTACAGTTTGGGCACTTGTAATCTTTGACTTGTTTTGCTGTTATCTAAGACTACACTTACTGTTGCTGCAGCATCAAAATATCATAATGCGTTTATGAATTGTAGGTATTGAAAAGTAGCCCAGAAGTTATGTCATCCACAGCATAATATTGTACCCTTTTTTTTATGTATTCTACTGTTTAATGTTTTTGTATATTTTTTATATTTATATAACTTTGTGTTGTGCTGCGTAAAAGATGTAAATAGCTAAATGCCATAATTTGCTGAAAATGATTTTCCAACTATGAATTGAATTTAGGTAACACTTGCCAATTCCAGTTCTTTAGTTTTCACTGTTGGAGATAAATGTGATGTGATTTGAGGAACTTTTTCACAATTTGTTTTGCAGGACTTCTTGCATTAATGGATTGGCTTGAAGACTCTAGTCTTTAGTGCTTGTTTTGCCTTCTGAGGTCAGCAGTATTGTGTTTGCCCATATGCTTTTAATTTAACTAGAAAGATGTCACTAGGAACTTAATGTATAAATGCATTTTTTTAAAAGTTAGTTTTTGATAATATGAAAGTATTTTGCTGGGCTAGTCAGTTGTAATAGTTCTTTCCTTATTGGTTTTAGAATTGTTCATGGTGTTTTGAGTAGAATATAAATAAGAAATCCTTTGAATTGCTATCTTCTATCACCTTTAAATACTGATCTTTCAATTGTGGCAGCTAATTTGTATATTTTGCTAACTTTGTACCTTCAAATATTAAAATTATAGGAAAATGATACTAATAATTGTACAAATTTTGAAAAGGTTGATATACAAAATGGTTAATTATGTTTATGAACCTTAATTCAAGAATGATTTTTGTTTTGGCCAAAAATGATTATTCCAATTGATGAGTTTGGTGTTGATAATATTCAATATCTGGAATGCTAAATTACATGGTTTAGAATCTTTAGATGCTTTTCTCTTGACATTATATGTAGCATTATGTTCGTTTTATTCACAAAGAAAACGTTATTAAAGAAGAAAAGTGTATATTGATCATCTTCCCTTGCTATGTAACCAACACAATGAGTTTGTTCCTAGAAAGAAGAGAGTAATGCTAGTATAGGTTAGAGTGAACTCTATACAAAACAATATCATGTTTATAGCTCTCTATAAATTAGAGTCTTTAGAGTTGATCAGGCATCTATTTCTAATAAAGGACTTGTTTGGAAGACAGTGACAATTCAAATTGCTTTTTGGGCGAATTTAGAGAAGAAAGATTTTATTTGTGAAGAATTATTTGCTATAGGCAACTACTTCTGAAGAATGTCAACTTAACTTTGACTGAGTTGTGTATTCTGTATAGATGGATGTATGTACTCCACCTTCTCTATGCTTTATGGCTGTGTTTGATATCAAAGACAAGACAGGGGGATAGAGACAAAAATTTTGTATTTTTTGTCTCATTGAAGCTAGGGCACTAAATTTTTTTGCTTGGGGGGACACAAAATTGAGGCCTGGAGGGACATAAATTTTCTCTGTCTCTGTCCTTGCATCTCTGTCCCATATCCTGTCCCTGGTACCAAATGTTGTCTATGTGTTATTGAGAATCAATGATGAGTAGTACACCACATTTTGTAGAATCACACAATTCCATGCCCCAAAAGAAATTAAATTTCATATGTATATATATTTTGAAGTTCAATGGAGAGTACATATTATGTTTAGAGCTCACTATAAATTTGAGTCTTTAGAGGTGATCGGGCATTTATTTCTAATAAAGGACTTGTCTTGAAGACAGTGACAATTCAAATTGCTTTTTGGGCGAATTTAGGGAAAAATGAACTTTATTTTTGAAGAATTATCTGCTATAGGCAACTTCTTCTCACGAATGCCAACTTAACTTTGTATGAGTTGTGTATTCTGTAAAGGTGTATGAACTATGAACTCCACCTTCTCTGTGCTTTATGTTATTGAGAATCAATGATGAGCCGTACACCACATTCTGTAGAATTACACAATTCCATACCCCATAAGAAATTATTAAATTTCCTTGATTTAGTTATTTTCTGATATTACACGAAATTGGATTGCTTATGTTATACAAAGATGACTTGTTTTGGTGAAAATGATAATTCATGTTTGGATTCAAAGTTAAAGGCAACACGTGACAAATTATTATATCTATTGCGAATGGACTCTAAATTCAAACTTAGAAAGTTTGGGAAAATCAACAAGGCATTCAATCAGTAAAACTGTATTGATTATGCAACTGTGAAGGAATGATGCATTGATAGTGTAAAGTAGAACTGATAGATAGTGCAACGGGTTTCAGCATTCCCCTTCTAACAGCAGATCCTACTAGTTGTTATGATCATTTTTGGTGCTAATTTAACATGCTTTTCTCAATAAATGTAACTCCTTGCTTTAGGAGTGTTGCAACTGCCTTAATTGAATCATCTCAACCGTAAAACTCATATCCCCTTCATATTTTACTCTTAACTCTGAGATAATTGGGGAATCTTAACTGTTCGATAAAACCGTTGCTAGTTTTGTTTAAGGATAGTGCTCAAAGTGTACGCAGATTATCCCTGACCTGACCCTTTGGCCTTATTGGCTATATTAGACGAGCATTTGTTCATAATATGTTGTTATTGGTGATCGATGTGCTCCAAATAGAAATGATAGCCAAAAAGCCATCTATGTAATGTTGTATTCTATAGTATAAACTTGCGGTCTTGTTGGAAACGATTTGCTATTTGAAACAAATTGAAGGCCTATACTTTTGTTCAGGGAAAGAATATTCCCACCGCCAAGAATTACATCAATCCAATTATTTCAGAAATTTCTATGTGCTATCAGAAAACTGTTTAATTTTAGGAGAAGTATCACATTCCCTCCCAAATGGTGGAGGAAGGATGTGATCCTCACTAAAAGTACTTTTTTAAGACATTTATTTGTCAATAGTTCCATACCAGTGATACTATAGGCGATTATTTTCGGATTATATAGCATGTCTTATTATTGTTCTCCGTTTGGTTGCAGTCATATGTGGAAAAGGTTCAGAAGGGTTAGTTAGTGTAAGTATAGAAAATTTTATGGACTATGCTCTGTAACAATCCCATTGCGAGAACGGAAAAGGTTGAGGTTGAGGTTGCCCTACTGGCTTACAAATCATTGTGTCTAGCACTAATGACACTAAGACACTAATGACACTAAGGTTCACAACACAAATATGAATGTAAAGCATTAGAATCTTAGGACTTGGACTATGAAACTTGTTATCTGAACAACTAAAATGCATAACAAAAATGGACAACACATTAAAAAATAAAACTCTTCCATGAAAAAAGTATTTTTTTCTCTCTCTTATCTCCTCTTTCACGCTCTCACCATAGTCATAAAACTCGGTCCAGGACTTGACCCGGTCACTCTATTGGGTCATTGAATCATTGGTTCAACCAATGGGTCATTGAGTCAGTTGTTGACCTAAATATAAATAAAATAATAATAAATATATATATATATATAAAACTTAAAAAATTAAAAAATTTAAATAAATAAAATGCATTTATTTAAAAATTCATCCTACATAAGATCACTTAAAATATATAAGTAAGATTTAAACTTCAAATGTGATATCATACATAAACAATACAAGTTCAAGATCCTAAATCACAAATGACTAGTTCAATTCCAAATATAAGTAAACCAAGTTTTAAATCAAAAATACATAACAACAATTCTATATGAGTATTCAATATTTATTAGGGGTGAACATGGGTCGGGTTGGGTAGGATCCGCCCATGTCATTGGTCTGGCCCGCCTACCAACGGCTGGGTCAGGTTAGATAAAATTTCCATTTTTTATGGGTACCTGCCGGACCCGCCACCCGCCCGGGTCAGGTTGGGTTAGGCGGGTTGGCGGGTTACCCGCCCTTCCTTTTTAAAAAAGAAAACTAATTTTTTTAAAAAAAATCTATTTCTTTTTTAAAAAATCCATTTTTTAAATAGAAAAAAGCTATTATTTAAAAAAAAATACACCTATTTTTTAAATTAAAAAATCTATTTTTTTCATTTAAAACAACTATATTTTAACAATTCAAAATTAACAGTAATATCAATGTAATTGTCAATGAATAACATAAAGTCAATTAAAAAAAATACAACATATATAGGCGGGTCACGGGTCGGTTGGATTGAGAAGTAGGAATCCGAGACTCGACCTATATAATATGGCGGATCTGTCGGGTCCGACCGGCTGACCTGCCTCAACCCGACCCGGGTCGGGTTGGGTCGGATTGGCGGGTCAGACTCAACCCATGTTCACCCCTAATATTTATTACAAGAAAGCAACAAAATAGGTGTATGTAACAAGAAAAATGATACAACTGAGAAACTTAAACACATATTTTGTAGAAAAATGAAAAAAAATTAACTCAATCTGACAAACAATAATTTTAAAAAAATTCTTTATTAAACGACGTTGTTTGCCATTTTTTATTAAAAAAATAAAATAATTAAAAAAATTAAAAATTAAAAAAATTAAAAATTAAAAAAAAAACACGCGCGCACGACTAGACCGAGTTATCGGGTCATTAAGTTTCACAAAAATTAGTCAGGTTAACCTAGGTCAGTTCGGGTTTGAAACGTGGCTGATCCACTCAGATAACCGGTCTGGTCCCATGGTCGGGTCACCGGGTTCCAAGTTGACCCAGCTGGGCTGAGCCGGGTTTTTTTAACTATGACTCTCACTGCCTCAATCTCACTTTCTTTTTCTCTCACCACAATGCCACAAATCCTTCTTCTTCTTCCTCCTCCTCCTCTGCCTCCATCAATTCTCTTTCTCTCTTTGCAAGCTTCCCACTATGAGCCTTTCCCTTCCTAACCCTTCGTCAGCTCCTCCACCATGACCAAAGGGTTTCCTTTGTCAGCTCCTCCACTATGGTTGAAAGAGTTCGTTCTTTGTTTTTGTTTCTTCGTGTTTGTCAACTCATCCATCACATATAGAGATAGGTATGTCTTCTTCTTCTTCTTTTCTCTGATTTTATATGCTGGTTTGTTTATGTTGGTAGTTTGTTAGTTTTAAAACATTAGTTTTCCTTGGTCAACAATGTTGGTTTGCACTATTAGCGTATTGGTTAATTTGTTTTGTGATTCTTGTTCTTAAATGTAAGTTTCTATTCTGATAGCTTAGTGTCTGTGATGTAAGATGTTGATTTACTTTTGTTTATTTGTCATTGTTTTAGCGTGCTAGTTTCTCTGTATTACGGTGTTAGTTTCTATGTGTTAGAGTATTGGTTTATTTGTTTACACAGTACTTGTAAAATAAACCAACATCATTGCACAAGAGAAACTAACATGTCCGAGAAAAGAAATCAGCACGATTGATACGAGTTTATTTTTATTATTTGTTATTGTTTTAGCGTGTTGGTTTAGTGGTTAGTTTTTTTTGGTTTACAAATGTTAGATTGCTTATTATTTTGTTAGTTTCTTTATTTTTTTAATGCGCAAGAAGAGTGTTGGTAATTTACATACGCGTGTAAAAAGAGTAAGGATTGAAGAGAGAGAATATGAGACATTTTATTTTTTAAAGTGTGGTCCATTTTTATTATGTGTTTCTGTTGTTCAAGTAGCATTCCTATGAATTTAATGAAATATTTTTTTGGTCAATGATCTATAGACCTATATGGCTACACCTATCTTGCACCCAACGAGGCAATTCGTGTGAATCCTTCGAGGGCTTAGGATCAATTTAGATAAATAACTTATTTAATTTTTGTATAAAATAATTTTTTTGAGAATAACTTATAAATAAATTGTTTTATATTTAAATATGCAGTATTTTTTTTATTTGAGCATTTTTAAAAAGTGTTATTTAGAAGTTAAATATTTTAATCTCTTCAAAAGTATTAAAATTAACTTTTTTAAAAGTAATAAGTTATATAATTAAACGTGATAAATATTTTTAAAAAAAATTGACTTTTGACTTTTGAAAAAGGTTAAAGGTCATAAATTAATTATCCAAACAAGTTGTTATTTTAGTAGCGATTCACTTGAAACAATAGGATTTAATACACCTCACAATTAAGAGCAATAGGTCATCACACTTTGACAAGATGATATGTAAATCATCAATCTTTTCATTGTTTATGACATAGATGAGTCTTATATTTTATCTTGTAATGTGAAAATTACATATAAGATGATCATTTCTCTTGAGAATGTATTCAAAGATTATCCAAACCAAAAAATATAGGAAATAGACTAGCATTAATTACTTGCTCTTGAAACTAGACATGCATTTATTCCTTTCCTCATGCTTTTTATTTATCTTTTCATGATTTTTTCAATTTTCCTTTCCTCATGGTCATGAATACTTGTAACAAAGGACCACAAAAGTGTTTAGTTCATTGGCATCTGCAANAATTCCACAAATTGTTCTATCAATTCCATAATTCAAGCATTTACAATTTTACATCGTTACAGTGTTGGATATGTATGTGTGAGAGGAGGGAGACGAGTGGGGGAGGTGAGGGAAAGTGAGGATCTGTTCGCATTGAACGCTAGCCCAGTTGCCAACAATAGTTGTGGCGGGTGGAGGTGACGGTAGCGGTGGCGGTTGTTGTTGTTGTTGTTGTGGTTGGTGTTTGAGAAAAGGAGGAGGAGTGCGAGGAGAGATAAGGATAATTTTGTCATTTTATACTTGGCAGAGGGATTTTCATTGTAAATATTTAATTTTTCTAAGTTGGGGTACAAAATGATAACATAAAATGTGTGCTATAAATAAGATTTAAAAGTTAGAAATTAAGGAAAAGTGGAGCACCATGGCATGTGCCCCGACATATGGGACACCATGGTAGTCTCCATCCACTTATCAACTATTGATTTAAGTTTAGAATTTAGAAAATATACACAAAACAAAAAACTAAAAAATAATGGATGATAACGTTTATATAACAAACATTAAATATTTGCGCTACGAATCTTTAGACTTTTTTTTTTCTGTTTTGTGCCTAACGAGGCTTAACTTCTCTATCTAAAGACTAAAAGTTAGAGATAATCCTTTCAAAGACTTCGGATTTTGATGGGAACTCTTGCAAAGGATATACAATTATGATACAATAGTAAAGTAAATTGAGATTAAATGTTACATATAAAGGTTATAACATTAATAAATTAGACTATTGGTTTAGTAGGCTCTTAACCATTAAACTACACATGACCTTACTTTGAATCTATTCTATTCCTCAGAATTAGAAACCAAAATGAATGATGTAGTTCTAGTTTGTTGAGCCATGGAATTGTTGGGAGAAATTATTAGGTTCTTGAATTTAATATATTTTACCAAATGATAAGAGTAACAATATAGATAAAAAGTGTAAGCTATTGGCCAGAGTTCTACAGTTAAAATGTTATTTTATTATTAGCTAAATCATAATTTACTTGATATTTTATGAGCATCTAATGATATCTCTTGGATCACTAGTAAGAGTAAATTAATTATGTGGATTCATGGAAGAATATCGTCAGTGGAATGATTGTCTCCACAATCATTGTAGATAATCACTGAGAGTTTGGTTCTCTAGAAAATCGTTGTTTCATACCTGGCTTTAGATAACATGTTCTCTTAGACAATTGTGTGATTTATAACATTCTTAAATACAACAACTTTACTGTGGAGCAAATATGCATCTTTACACACGTAGTTTATACTATATAGCCTATCCATGCCTACTAGTAGTAATATGGCTATCCAAATTGATTGTGACGGCCTATATATATTAATGGGTTTCGTCTGATCAACTATCTAACTAGAATTCAACAAGCCAATTAATCATTCCCTTTCAGGTGAGAACACTCTTAATCAATTCTTGCAGCCAATCACCAACAGTGAAAATTTCTCACTTCTACAGTCTTAGGATTAATTCTGGCATTTCCACGTGAAAACCAAACATGCTGCTGTTCATCACGAACCCTTTGGTCACTTTAACAATTCCTCTTTTGCTCCCATCGTTTTCATTGATCTTGAATGCCTCTATCCCCATTAGAAAACTCAGTTAGCTCTTTCTCCTTGTGTCCAATATCTTCACTAGCAAGGGCCACCTTCTCAACATGACCCCCATTCCCCAATTCAGTCATTGCTCCCTCATCTGCACCATTTTCATCACTCACCTTGGATAATTGATCAGCTGTAGGTCCATAAGCCCAACTGCACACTAGATAATACAATATATTCAAAGCACTGATTGAAGCAATAACCCAATAGTACTTATCATAGTGACCCTTGTTGATGTTATCTGAAATCCAACCTTCTTTTCCCCCTCTTGAAGTAACATTCTCCACAACGCTGAACACCAAGGAAGACACAATGTTCCCTGCAGCCATTCCCAATCCAAAAAGGGAGGAAGCGACACTCGACATGGTGCTAGGGAACTCGGTGTAATAGAACTCGTTTTGGCCTATCGCGTTGAATGCTTCGGCCATGCCACTCAGGACAAGTTGAGGCATGAGCCACATTGCAGACATGTTCAACACCGCATGAGTGTCGTTAATGTATCCTTCCTTGATGGCTCTCCTCCGCCTCGTGGTCTCGACCGCGGCCGATGTTACCAGGTGGAGGAAAGAGAAGAACAAGCCGATTCCCATTCTTGTCTTGGCGCTGATCCTAACTTGTTTGCCTCTGAGCTTCGATGCCAGAGGAATAAGGACGCGGTCGTAGAGAGCGATCCATATGAAGATGGTGGCCACCATGACCACGCTGAAAGAACCTGGCGGAACTTGGAAGTGTGAGGTGATGTGCCTCCTGAGGGACTTAGCTTGCAGCAATCCGAAAGAGCCACCAATGTTAAGCGACATCATGATCCCCGTAGACCACAAAGGGATGACTCTAATAAGGGCTTTGAGTTCTTCTACTTGATCTACTGTGCAAAGTCTCCACGGATTCGCCGCCGAGCCATCAGAGGCTATATCGTTTTCCGGATCTCTAATGAGGCAAGCTTTATTCAGAAAGCTGGAAAAAAACAAAAGAGCACCACCACATGTTCAGTATTATTTCATCTGCTTAATAATAAGCAAAACATAATAAGGATGGTAATGTCAGTGAATTAAGAAAGTAAACATGTATTAACCCTCAGATCATTCTTTCTGATCGATCTTAAGGTAAAATACATCCTTACTTCTTTCTCTTTAGAGACAATGTCACTTCAAAGGGTGATTCGATTCGACCTTAGTTTATCGGTTGGAACAACGAAATCGGAGTCCTTCCTGTGATGGTACATTCCAGCTGAGTTGTTCTTAGGTGGCAATGGAAGCTTCCTGTTCTTAAAGGTGACTACTATCACTCGTGCGAAGCCGGTGATCAAGCTTCCTTTCAGTTTATTCTTGGCATAAAGTGGAGAAGCGAGGAAGAAGAAGAGAGTGGACAAGAGCATCAGGGCTGCCGGAACTCCGAAACCGATTTTCCATCCAAGATGGTCTTGGATGTACACTATGCCGGTCAAGGCGATTATGACAGCGAGAGTCGAGGAAGCGTAATACCAGCTGAAGAATATCTCCAAGGCTCTCTGGTTATTGGGGTTATCCTTCTTGTTCACCTGGTCTGCACCAAATGCCAGGGAGCATGAGAGGCCACCGTTTCCGATGGACATAAGAGCAAGGGAAGAGAGTAGCATTGCCATTTGCCCGTTTGTCGTGGATTTGCATACTCCGGCTGCAGGATTGCAAGGAGGAGGCCTTGCATTCGGGAACATGGCCGTTAGCCACAACAGTGCCATTCCCTATAGCCACAAGAAAGTGAAAGGGTCCTATTTAGCATAAGCACCTTATAAAAATGTTAATCATGTCTTCATAGTGAAATATTTCATGCATGAATGCATCAACAAGGCTTATTTATCAACAACATACAGCTCAGTTTTTGCAGTTGAAATTCAGAGCTCTTAGTTATCAAGAATGATTTTAATGACTTCACGTTTGTGCTAATGCCGAAACTATACATTCTTTCTCTCTTACTCAACAACAACCACAAGGGGCCAGATATGGTTGAATCAATTCCTATCGAATAATCGTCGAATTGGCATTTTGACATGAAGAGATTAAGCGCAACCAACTTAACTCAGATCATGTCCCTACTCTTAGACCGAAACTAAGCGCCAGTGACCGCATCAGCGATCATTCCAATTTCCAATAACCAACGAATTTTCTGAATACTGGCTGGTAGCATGAGCTTAGTTCGTAATTGATGTGCTAACACAACTTTTAACAGTTCTTCATTCCTTTTCTTTATAGATCTGTCTAATATTCAGAAGACATAAGAACTTAGACATGGAAGTTGGAACTATATCATTAGTTCATTCTCAAAAGGGTTATGGTGAACTCCCAAGAGACCTAAACAGAATCAGGTGCTTTTTGAGTGCATCTTAGAAGTTTATGCATACGTTCATTTCATGACCAATTTCATCTTTGTTATGCATCTCAAAACATTCCCCCTCACCCCTCATAAATAGTAGGGAAAAAAAATATTGTATAACTATTTAAACATTGCTCACATCAACAAATTACATGTTACCATTGTAAAAGTCAATGATTGAGTAACATTGATGAAAACTACATCTATTTTCCAATCGCCAAGGTTACTATCCTATAATCAGTCTCTACATTTATTGGGGTAAGACTATATGGATCTACCCTCCCTGAACCCCACTAGATAATAGCCTCATGCACCGTGATGCCGTGAGTAAACCTTCAAAAGCGCCAGTCAAGTTCATCCCCAAGCTATCGAAAGTTTCAAATTTGTCCACAAGGTTGCCAAAAGTGGATCAAATTAATCATTCGAGGTCAGTTTGACCAGCTTTTGCAACCTTAGAGACAAATTTGATCCTTTCCATGGACAAACTTGGCCAACACCGGCATCTTTAGGAACAAATGTGAAGGTTTACTTGTGACACCCTTATTATGGTGAGAATAATTGAAGGTGAAAAAGGACAGGGCAAGCTCCTTGAAATTGAACACTAGATTTGTCAATTGGAAGGAAAGAGAATATGCACAAGGGAATCTTAGAATCTTAAAAGGAAAGTAGGACATAAAACAAAATGCTTACCAGGAAAGTGACGATGGAACCTAACCCAACAGCAACGAATCTACCCAGATAAGAATCAGCAATGAAAGCACCAACCACAGGTGTGAAATTGCTTGATGCATTGGATAAAAGGAGTATCTGAGTTGCCTTCGCCAAATGAAGCTTGTAACTCCCCATCAAGTACAATATCATGTTTGGCAAAAGACCAATAGTTGCCACCCTTGCAAGTGCTTCGTTTGCTGCCATATTCACAAATCAACAGCAAACAAAAAAGAAGCAAAGATTACATAATCAATCATGAAACCTCAAAATTAAGGTAACACAAAACTAAGTGAACAAAAGGGGCAAGTAAGTAAATTTAAGTAGTACCTATGATGAAAGGCATGGTAACAAGACCACCTTTCTTCCTTTGTGATTGTGGTGGATTGTGTTGAGAAGAAGCCATTTCCACTTCACTTGTGGTAAGCTCCACTTCCTTCTTCTCCATTATTGAACGGTTTTTTTTAATTCTCAATGCTACAAGAAGAAAGAAAAAACAAAAAAACAAAGGAAAATGGAGAAATAATGAGTTGAAGAGATCTAGAGAAGAGATAGAGTGAAATGTTTAAATAGAACTCTTTTCGTGCAGCAAAAATATGGAGAAATTGTTAGTGTGAACATAATTGTAATACACCATTATTCGCACACATATAAAAAGTGGATCTCATAATGCAGTATGAGACAGTATTACAGTGAGCCATATTTTATAAAATACAACAAATATTTTTTATAAACAATTTTGTTTTTTATAAATATTAAAATATATTTATATTTTTGTCATCTTTTCATAAATATCATGAGATATGTGGATTTCATAGTCTGTTAAAAATAATAAAATATAAACATATTTTAATATGTATAAAAGCATTTTCCTGTAAATAAAAAAAAAAGGGTCCTAAAACAATTAAAAAAAGAGCTCCACCATACTTAGTGAATCACTGTGGTCAAATACACTTTTACCGAATAATGGGTTAGATTTATGGTTTAGGGTGGTGAAGCAATTTCTCCAAATGAAAGGTGGTTTGTGACGTCATAGATTGTGTAATAATGTAAAGAGACAGTGAACAATAAGCGTGTGCATAGATAACACAGCTCAAAGTTCCCTCATCATGTTCATGAACCATGTTTGTGTCTTTGTCCTAATATCATTAATTAATAATCAAATTAGTACTATTGATTAAAGTAGTGGTAGTATAGTTAACTAGAACAAGTGTATCGGCCCAATCTATTCTCCCTTGTCCCACACTATTACTTGCTTTGTTCTATAATAATGGTTATTTTAGCCAAAAAAAAAAAATTTGTTTCACATTATTTATGATTTTGGAAATTCTACTGTATTAATTTTTATATCTATCTACATGGAATTTTATTTATTTATTTATTCACGTAGATGGCTAGTATTTCCATAGATTTCATAGAGTCCGATTCACAATAATAATAAAAAGTGAGACCTTTAAAAAAAATGTGATCTTTGTTAAAGGTAATATTTTGATATAAGTATAACTTTTTTAAAGTATATTATAAAGTTAAGATTTCGCTCATTGCACTGTAACTAAATTGAGGGTGACATACGATATTGTAAAATATTACTTTGGGATTTCTCCAGATCAACCATCTCGATGAAGACACCCTCTGCTAACTCAAACCATCTCTAGATCCAGGTTTTGTTTCACTCTTTCCCTTCAAACACAAATTAACAAGCCTCCCAAAGAACACTGAAGAAAGAAACAGATAGCCCTATGATTACAACAACAACTTGTTTTGGGATTTGTTTTTCCTCTTGCATGGAAGGGTGGTTCATTTGTTCATGCTCCATGAATTTCATTTGCAATTTTTCTTGTGGCAGGTGGTGGTCGAAGAATGCGGGGTAGCACAGGTGGCAATGAAGGGATTGTGGTGGCTTATCATAACATCTTTCTTCCTCATCGATCTCACCCACAAATTATCCTATTTTCTTCACACTAATCACTTCATTTTCTAATATCAATTAACTAATCATAATCATGTTTTATACAAATTAATCTTTGAAATTAACCCCTCAGTAAAATGTGAAAACATTTTTTGGGCTCAAAATTCAAAATCATAATTTTAGTTATTAAGAGATTGTGGGTCAAAAATATAAATTTTATACTTACAATCTCAACCCTTCGTTCAGATTGTAATGGATAGGATTTCCGGACCAAATTGGTCTGAAACAATGGTCGATCCATTGAAGTCATCGCCTTGAGTTATGTATCTTTAAAATTTTCTATTCATATCACACACTCTTAAATCTAGAAGTGATGAACATAAAAATTTGTTTTTTTTCTAAGTATGGATTCACTTTAATTAATTTCAAAAAAAGAGATACTGATCATTATTACAATAATTTTTAAACCATCAAGTATTTAAACACTTAGATAAGTCAAGAAATGTCTCGTTAAAAATTTATAAAAAAAATAATGAAAAAAAAAATCCTTACATTTTATAAGAGAAGAAAAAAGTACTTAACCTTTCCAATTTAAGACAATACACACATAATCAAGCTGGGCACAAAACGTCTACTTAGAAACATTATTAGGTACCCAAAAACACACATTGTAAGCCCATTAAGGAGAAACAAGTATATCTGTGGCCGTACTGCACCTGATTTGAAAATTATTATGAATGGGAAAATGCGAACCAAAATTAGTGGCTGCATGTACCACTCAGCTTGTGCACTACAATTATTGGGAGTCAAATGTCAAAATTGTCTTCATGCTTTCAGACTGCGGTTGGGACAAACCTGAATCTGCGGAGTTGAATCTGCAACTTGCAAGTTGTGACGGATCTTCTTAGATCATTTATTTATTTGTTTATGCTTCCAACGGATAAGATATCAAATGCTAAGGCAAATGTGACTGTGTGAGCAAGTATAGAAAATATGTGAGTTTAATTTATACCTGTTAGATAGTATAAGTACACGAAGTAGAAGTGCACGAAACTACCAATAATCAATAGGATAAGTAGCCATTAACTATTACATTTTTATTAATTGACAGTTTAAAGACACATATAAATTAATTGAACTCTATATAAATAAGTGTTGCATCTGATGTCATTATTTTAAAAGAGTACTCAATCGTCATTTCGATCGTGAAGTTGAATGCTGTTTAACTAATTTTTTTTTTTTATAAAAAAAGCACAACCTATTTTATGAAGTTATATATATTTTTGTTTATTTGTTCTTAAATGTATCTGAACTATGCTATTAGTGAGACTCACTAATTTAATTTAGAATATTATGATTACTCTTCTCAACATATGTTTTTTTTTTTTCTTTTTAAGTCTCAAACTCGAGATCCTTTAAAAAATAAACAAGTTTATCTATTACTCGAACAGTCTTATATTAGTGTTTGAGTTACTTTCTAAAATGAAAAGCAAAAAATAATGATTAAAATTTGTGATAGTAACATAGTATAAGTATACTATTGATAAAATAAATTTAACAATTAATTTAATTTACATGTATAAACATATTTAAAAAAATTGATCTTCAAATATCACGTCTAGGAGAGCTGGCCGTTAAGTTGGTCATTCAATTCACAAGTTAGGTGTCATTACTAAGTCAAAACTCAACCTTGATATCAATAATTTTTTTTTTAAAAAAAAATACCATTTCTAATTCACAAAAGCGGCCCAATGTTTCTAATGATTGATCGCTAATGATATGTGAACCAATTTATATATACAGCTAGAAAGTCATTCATTTTTTTTTTTTACACGGCTAGTGTATCACTTAAACTAATTTTTTTTGTTGGCTTATAAACACTTTTAAGAAAAAGTCAATTAGTTTGAAGATTTAAAGGTTTTTCATACTTAAAATCAAGGATTAAACCCCTAACATTTAATTAAGAAAAAATAAGTTTCTTCCGCTTAACCATAACCCTGGGTTACGTTATTTCTTTTCTTCTCACATAATTATTTATCATATTTTGGATATGGAAAAATACTTAAATAAACTGTATGCAGGTTATCATAGTCGTTGTTAAAGTACTTTCTTAAATAGATAATCACGATGACGTGTGATATAATAGTAACTCATTTTATTCCTTAATTATGAAGTTGCGAATTCAATTTTCACTTATGATAATGAAAAACATTGTGACAAATTATTTATAACTCTATGTGAATTCAATTACTGGAGGATTAGTCATTAATATCACAAGTGAACCCTATGGATGAAAAAAATATTTTCTTTCTCAAATAAATAATAAGTCAACTTAATTAGTCTGCGAATATAAAACAATAGTCAACTTAATCATTGAATATGTTTTTATAATTTTATTTGAGTTTTAAAATAGATTCTTTTTTTTTTCCGGGTCACATGTTCCTTTAGTTTAGTACAAATTAGCGACTAAAAACTTAGTCAAAGAATGTGAAAATATGGGCGAGAGTTAATAATTTAAATGACACATCTCTTAGTCATATATGTTAAGGGATAAATTAAAAGAATCATGTTCAACTCTTGTTAAAAGATATATAATGTGTCTGGCCCAAAAATATATCTATCTTAAAAAAAAAGTTAAAATATGAAGACCCAATAAGGTTTTTTTTAACATGGACTCAATAAAGTTTTAAATTGAAACTTATTTAAAAAGTCAATAAAATTATAGGAATTAATAGATTAACTTAACCTAGTTGTTAATATATAGAATATATTTCTAAAGGACTGAAATATTCTTAATATGAAGAATATATATAGCTATACATACGTTAGTGAATAAAGAAAAAAATAGTTATACATGTGTTTTAATACTTAACAAAGTGCTTTCCAATCAAAAAAGATATTTAACAAAGTGCTTAACCTAGAATTTCTCCGGCTTGTGGTAGTGTATTATTAGAGCACGTAATTCCTTTCATGTGGCTACCAGTGGATTCAATCATTCAATGCGTTTGTCTCCCATGTCATCAATTTAAATATATTTAATAACGCCTATTTAAGGGAAAATTGACGCATAGTTAATTTTTTTCATTATGTTTTATCATAATTAAATTACGATCCATTTGGGAAATTGGAATTATAATATTCCTACTATTTTTGGTAGCATTGAAATTGTAATATGAAACTCCAAATTCAATTCTAATTTTATAAAGAAATGGAATTAGCTTAAAATGAAAAAGAAAGGAAATAAAAACCCCTATAAAATGCTTAATCAAGGGAACAAAACAAGCATAGCAACCCTTATCCTCAAAGTCAAAGATAGTGATAAACTAACAAAATCCACTGGCTTTAAGAAGCTGTTCCACTTTACGGTTTTTATTTCTTCTGTTTTTAGGTTTTTCCTTTCTTTCTAAAATACCACTTTTCGAAATATATTAAATTTCTCTTAAATTTGACTGAGTTAGGTCGAATTGTTATAAAAAAAAAAAAAGAAGAAAAAAACCTAAGAAAAGAAAAAAAAAACTCAGCATTAAATTTTTCATTTGAATGCAAGGTGTCCTAAAGGAAACATATAGTATATTGAAACAATTATATAAGATTAATTTGTTTGTGCGGATAGTATAAATGAAGTAATGAGAATAAAATTCATTTACTTATTTACATCATGCAGGGGAGTCCTATATATTAATATTTGATCTTAATTCATATAAATATAATTTAATAGTTAAAAATCCATTCTTACATTTTTCATATAAAATGTTCATTTTAACATGAATCATCACACACACGTGTGTGTGTGTGTATATATATATATATATATGAGATTGGATGACATGAATTAATTTCTAAGCCAATTATTGATTTTATTAGTTTATATTTTAAGAAATGTTGTAACTTATTTTGGTGGGTTTTGGATAGGTACATTTGCAATCATCACAAGTCCACCAAGCATGCGTAAGTGAGTTTCCCTTCATGGTGTGTTCACACATTAACATAACTTCAGACGTTTTTATAGCACAAAATAGAACCAACAAAAAAACAAATATTATTGGATAAAATAAAAAAAGGCACCCATCACAGAGGAAAATAATAATAAAAAATACCTCGTGATTCACGACATATTTATATTACATTCCAATTTCAACCTTGGACCATGGGAAGGCAAGAATTGGGACCATGACGCTTTTTGTTTGACCCCACACTCTTTTCACACTATGTTCACACTGCCAACTTAACTAGTAAATGTCTACATCTACGTCTACAACATATGCACTATTAGTATAGAATATTAGAATGAAAAGTGAAAATAATAAAAGGCTTAAATATGCTTGAGATAGCTGGTAAAATTATGTTTGCGAGCGCTGGCAAATTTTAAAAATTTGATTTAGGTTTTTAAAAAATATATATAAAGACCAATTAGGTCTAAATTCACAAAAAAATTGTATCTAAATATAATAAAAGGTTGTGTTTGTTTATTTAAACTGATTGTATCTTAAACAATAAAAATGTTAGGTCTTTTATTTTAGTAAGGTTGTGTCTGTTTTCACCAAAGGGTTATTTCTGAGTATAATAAAAGGTTATGTCTGATTATACATAAACCTTTTTATGTTTTACTTTTTTTTTCTCTTTTTCCTTCGATCATACTTTTGAGATGTATGTAATGGTTGTGATTGTGTAACATAAAAAATAGGTCATGTTGTTTAATAAGGTTAGGTCTCAGTTCACGAAAAGGTTTTGTCTATGTATAATAAAAGGTTGTGTTTGTTTATTTAAACTGATGTTTATTTAAACTGGTTGTGTATCAAATAACAAAAAAGTTAGGTCTTTTACTTTGGTAAGGTTGTCTCTGTTTTCACCAAAAGGTTGCATCTGAGTACAATAAAAGGTTATGTCTCATTATTTATCATGGTTATGTCTGTGTTTGCTAGTTGGTTTTGCTTACGATCACAATCATTTTATGTTTTACCTTTTTTTTCTCTCTTTGCTTCGATCATGCTTTTGAGATGTATATAATAGTTGTGTTTGTGTAACATAAAAGATAGGTATGAGTATATAATATGGTTGTGTCCATCTTTGTAAGGTTTTTATATATATATAAAGACTAGTTAGGTCATGTTGTTTAATAAGGTTAGGTCTGAGTTCACGAAAATGTTGTGTATGTTTATTTAAATTGGTTATGTCTCAAACAACAAAAAGGCTAGGTTTTTTTTTTACTTTGGTAAGGTTGTGTCTGTTTTCACCAAAGGTTGTGTCTGAATATAATAAAAGGTTGTGTCTCATTATCTATCATGGGGTGCCTGTGTTTGTTATATGCTTAGCACAACCATTGTGATCAGTGAAGGTTTACACGAAGGGAGTGAAAACATTGACTTAGTCCCTTCACCGAGTCTCGTTTCCGTGTTCTTTGACGCCACCAAGTTCCTAAAAGACCTCTTTGAGAAGCTGTTGCAGCAGGAACTTCTTGATTACATCATCGCCGACATGTTCTTCCCGTGGGCAATTGATTCTGCTTCCAAGTTCAATATTCCCAGGCTTGTGTTCCACAGGACTAGTGTATTCTCCTTGTGTGCCACCGAATGCGTGAGGCTTTACAAGCAGCACAAGAATGTTTCTTCCGATTTTGAGTACGTGGTCATTTCTAATCTACCCGGCGAGATCAAGCTAACAAAGGACGCAGCTTTCGCCGTTTGTTATCAACGACGGCTCGAGCATAACCAAATTGTTGGATGAGGCAAAGGAATCCGAGGTGAGGAGCTATGAGGTGGCTGTTAATAGCTTCTACGAACTCGAGAAGGTTTATGCAGATCACTACTGGAAGGTGCTTGGAAGAAGAACTTGGCATATTGGTCCTCTGTCTCGTTGCAATAGGGGAATACAAGAGAAAGCTCACAGAGAAAAAGATGCAACTATTGACAAGCATGAGTGCTTTAAATGGCTTAACACAAAATAGCCCAGGTGTGCAATGTCACATGAAGTTGTGACTTTTTGAAACTATCATATGATTTGTAAATAATGTTTAAGTCATCCATATTTGGTTCTAACAGATAGGATTTGCCTCCTCTCAACTCTCATACAAATAATCCTCTCACATGACTTGACGAATAAAATACAACAAAAGTGAAACAATTCAATGACAAAAAAATTGGGCTTTGATTGTATTTGATATTAGAGATAAAATAAAACGATAAAAATACAAAAGCAGAGACAAAAAATTCATGTCCCTTCAGATCTCAATTTTGTGTCCCCCCAAGGCAAAAAATTTATGTTTCCTTTATCCCAATTTCAGTAAGGTACAAAAAATAAGAAAATACAGAAATTTTTTTATCTCTATAACTCTGTCCTCTGCCATGTCTCTAGTACCCAACTTTGCCCGATAGTTTGCAACTAAATATGGCATATGAAAGGTAGGTCCATTGCAATCCTTTTGCTGTATGGTTTGAAGAATTTTATCAAACCATGTGAAGAAACACTGCTTCATACAGAAACAGCTACAGATTTCAATTGCTGAATAATAAAGTATAATCAAAATTCGAAAGAAACTCATGGTTGAGCTATTTCAGCTACCGCCAAATTAAGCAGTGCTGTATGGCAAGGTTCCTAAATATGAATCTTTTCTTTGTTAGTGACTACTGAGAGAATATTCAAAACAAGTAGCATTTCTTCCTCATTTGAACCATTTTCTTCAGTTGACTTGGGATTCTTCATTAGACGCAGGTCCATAAGAACAACTCCAAACTAAATAATAAAGTAAATTAACAACCTTAATTGTTGCCAAAACCCAACAGGACTTGTCATCACAACCCTTGTTAATGTTATCCGAAATCCAACCACCTTTTCTACCTCTCAAAGTAACATTTTCCACAATTCGGAATACCAAAGATAGCACGGATCCGGCAGCCATTCCCAATCCAAAGAGAGAAGAAGCAATTCACGAGGGAAATTCAGTGTAGCTTGTATTTAGAAAATTGGTGGAACTTCTGGCCCATTCAAAAGTGGAAAAAATTTCACTTTTAGAACTCTGAAGTCAATTGTTATCCTTACTAATTGAATTCTAAACCCGCAAGCTAGTAGTTGAACTCGTTTTGGCCTATTAAATTGAATGCTTCAGCTCTGCCACCCCAGCAAAGTTGGGGAAAGAGCCACATTGCAAACATGTTCAACACTGCTCTTTTTCGCCTCAGTCTCAACAATTGCTGTGTAGTGGCATTTTATCCTCACTAGAATTACAGATTAATTAACAATATTTTTGACATCTTAAATAACTCAATAATGAGTTATCCTAACTAGATTAGACACATTACATAATTACGGATACATATTTTTTTCTTCATTCTTTGTACATCATGAATGCCATGCGTATAGCATAGTGAGGTGAGCAATCAACCTTTTTTCATTACTTCAAATTGAATGCTCGAGATTCTATATTGTCACAAGTTTTTTCTAGCCTAGTTAAAAGGATATACTGCATTGCTCATGTCAGAAGCCGCCTCAGGTTGGGTGCAAGACAAAGGAACCAAGCACAATCCTCTACTCCTCAAGTCCTTTACCTTATCTTCTGCATCCTGATTATTATATTTCATAAATAAATAAATAAATAACAATGGGCTAATCCTTTTTCATTCAGGAAATAAGAAATAAATAACAACAAATTATATACACACACACATATATAAAGGGTAAAACTAGAGTTTCGTCCTTGTGCAATTTGATCCCCAAATTAATCCACGTTACACTAGTCTTTCTAGGAACCATTTCGTTAAATTCAGAGACCAAAAATTCTATTATAACTGGGTAAATTTATAGGCCAAACTGTATGTGTTTTCTAATTCAGAGATGAATTTGTTACACCCCAATATATAATCTTCATTATTAATTAATGAAAATCCTAAAGCTTCTGCCAAGGTTCTACACCATACAATCCAACTAATAGTTGACAGTTAAATTGAAATGAAGAAATATCTACTAACAATATTTTTCTATAGGTTTCTTTGTTCTTCTCAAATGCATGAGTTTGCAAGACAGAGAGAGGGAGAGAGAATAATGCATTTGGAAATGGCTACTTACATAGTGTTGATTCCTCATGTTTTTTGATCCATTGCCCAAGTAAGGAGAACTCAGTACCTGCACCCAAGAATGGTCAAAACAAATTAAAAATAAAATTTTTATACATTCCACAAAGGAAAGAATGTTTGTTAGAGAGAAACATCAATAGAAAAATGTTATTTGTACATACCCTTTAAATACATTGATCGAGATATCTAGATCGCATTTAAAATAAGTGCATATTTCAATTAACTTCATACTTCCATAATTGAAACTCAAAACTATTTGAATTTCAATCCACCGGTCAATATGTCTAAATGAGTATGTACAAATAAAAGTACGGGCCGGGTGTGTTAAGATAATAACATTATTGTTTTGTATTCAACTAGTTGTGTTTATTGAGTTTGTACAGTAATGGAGTGATTGGTATATCATTTACCTTTCCAAATGGGGAAACTAGCTGGTGAAGAGCTGTAATTCTATCACCAAGCTTCTCCTTTCTCACCTGATCATACACAACTCAGATTTCATTTATATGTGGAAGTGAGTAACACAAATTCATATGTTCTCTCTCTTTCAAAACAATCATGAGTACTCAGCAACAAAAAGAATATTAGTCTTAGAGAGACAAACAAACCAAGAAAAACAACACACAACATTACACCTAATAACTCGCTTAATTAGTAGTGAGAGAGAGATTTTGTGGGTTAATTATACCTTCAAAGGTGGTTGGCTTGAATATGACTGACCCTTGGCATTCTTGCAAACTCCAGCAATGGCTGCTTTATTATACTAGGGCAGAATAAATTGTGAGATACATGAAATTCATTGATTATTTTTAACATTACATAGAAGAGATTAATCTATGCATGCATAAATAAGTAACATTCCAAGGTTGAGCTATTTGAGATACCACCAAAGCAGTGTTGTATGAACAACCCCCAAAGAAATGAGGGTGGCTATGAATCTTTTGTTTTCTTCTTCTTTTTTTTTTTTTGGATAAAAGAATAATTTCATTAAAAGGAAAAGAGACTTACAGAAAGTATGGGGATAAGGGATCCTCTATAAATAGACAAGAACATCAACCAAAACTAAAAAAGCTATCAATGGAGTAAAGCTTTCGAATCTCACAAAATATCTGTGAGGGAAATATCCTCCAAAGAGATTGTGAGTTTTTGCTTCCTTTGTTAGTGACTATGGAGAGAAGATTCAAAGGAACTAGCATTTCTTATTGTAAAACACCAAAACTCATTTTAATTGAAAGTATTGGTTACTGGTAGTTTGCTTGATAATGACACTGAAGTTTCTTCACTAAATTACCTTGTCATTTGGACCAGAATTCCCAAATTCAATTAATGGTAACTCTTCCTCATTTGAACCATTTCCTTCTGTTGACTTGGATTCTTCATCAGATGTAGGCCCATAAGACCAACTGCATACTAGATAATACAGTAAATTAATGGCACTAATGGTCACCAGAACCCAATAGTACTTGTCATAACGACCCTTGTTAATGTTATCCGAAATCCAGCCATCTTTTCCGCCTCTCAAAGTAACCTTTTCCACAGTTCGGAACACCAAAGAAGATACCACGTATCCCACAGCCATTCCCAATCCAAAAAGGGACGAAGCGATGGTCGACATACTCTTGGGAAATTCAGTGTAGTAGAACTCGTTTTGGCCTATTACATTGAAAGCTTCAGCTATGCCACCCAAGCAAAGTTGAGGAAAAAGCCACATTGCAGACATGTTCAGCACTGCATGAGCATCGTTAATGTGTCCTTCGTTGATCGCTCTTTGTCGCCTCACAGTTTCGACGATTGCTGCAGTTACCAAGTGGAGAAATGAGAAGAACAACCCAAGTCCCATTCTTCTCTTGGCACTGATCCTAACTGGTTTGCCTCTAAGCCTCGATGCTATAGGAATAATGACGCGATCATAGAGAGCAATCCATATGAATATTGTAAATATCATGATCACGGCCAAAGAACCTGCCGGAACTTCGAAGTTTCGAGTGATGTGTCTGTTAAGGGATTTAGCTTGCAGCAATCCGAACGAGCCTCCAATGTTCAGAGACATCATGATCCCCGTAGACCACAGAGGAATAACTTTTACGATGGCTTTTAGTTCTTCTACTTGATCTATTGTGCAGAGACTCCACGGATATGAGGCCGATCCATCGGAGGCTATATCTTTTTCAGGGTCTTTAATGAAGCAAGCTTTATTCAGAAACCTAGAAAACAAAGCATCACCAAGAGTTCATTGTTATTTCATCAACTCAATAAGAGAAAGATAACAAAAATGATAATGTGAATCTTTGATTTTCAGTTGAACCTTAGTTTATCAGTTGGAACAACAAAATCGGAGTCCTTCTTATGAAGGTACTTTCCAGATGAGTTTTTGGGTGGTAATCGAAGTTTCCTGTTCTTATAGGCCGCAACAATTACTCGCGCAAAGCCAGTGAGCAAGCTTCCATGTGTTTTATTCTTGATATAAAGAGGAGAAGCAAGGAAGAAGAAGAAAGTGGACAAGAACATAAGTGCTGCTGGAACCCCAAAACCAAGCTTCCATCCAAGATGGTCTTGGATATATACTATGCCAGTGAAGGCAATTATGACAGAAATAGCTGATGAAGCGTAATACCAGCTGAAGAATGTTTCCAAGGCTCTCTGGTTATTGGGGTTATCTTTCCTATTAACCTGGTCTGCACCAAATGCTAGGGAGCATTGAAGGCCGCCATTTCCAACAGCCATGAGAGCAAGAGAAGAGATTAACATTGTCATTTGCCCGATTGTCGCTGATGTACATGTTTCAATTGAAGGATTGCAAGGAGGAGGCCGTGTTTGGGGGATCATGGCTGTCAGCCACAAGAGCGCCATTCCCTGTAGCCAAACGGGAAAAGAAAATGTTGGCAACTTTTCTGAATTCAGAATTACTTGGAGAATGTCAAATTAACTAATTTTATCTTGACTAATTTGAATGTTAAGTCGACTGATCTTTTCACAACAAGGTTTAGAAAGTGAGAAGGACATTAAAATTACTAATCCTGTCTTCACAAGGAAACAATTCATGCACGAATGCATCAAGACAGCTTATTCATTCCATACTCTACTCATATCATACTATAAAAATGACATAGTTGTGATTTCCCAAATTATCATAAATGATTTTTGTAACTTTGCAATTCTATTGATGAAAAATTGATGATGTAAATTCATCGGAATAAATAACCAATGAATAGGCACTTTGATATTATATATAGAAAGTAGAATCAAGAGTTTGATAAACCTGCAGCAGTTTCATTATTGTTTCCTCAGTATAAGAGTGAGCATCAAAACTCAGCTCGGCTAGAGGAAAGACACTATCATTCCAATAACCAATGTGTTTTCAAAAGACTAGCATATGCCACGAGGGCAGTTCATAATTGATATGCAATAGAACTACACAATTCTAAACCACGGGTATTCAATAGTCTATTAAACTACTACTGATTCGGTTCAAATCGGGGCGATCTGTTAAGAAGGTAAGCTCCCTTTCATTCACAAGATTCAAACTCATGATCTCACTTAAAAGAAATAAGTACCGAACTACTTGAACCACTCAAGTGTTGGTTGAGAACTACATGGTTCACAATTCCAATCTGCCATGCCCAGCAGACTAAATTATTTTCATTTATCATGTCACAAAATCCAAATTGTCAGTTGAAAAAGGAGAAAGAAAGCAGGAAATCACATACCAGGAAAGTGACGATGGAGCCCCAACCGACGGCGAGAAACCGACCGAGATAAGAATCGGCGACGAAAGCACCGACGAGAGGGGTGAAATTGGTGGTTGCAACTGACAAGAGGAGTATCTGGGTGGCTTTGGATAAATGGAGATTGTAGCTTCCCATCAAATACAACACCATGTTTGGCAACAGCCCCAATGTTGCAACCCTAGCAAGTGATTCATTTGCTGCCACATCCATTCATTGTTCCGAACATTCATTAACATTCCATATACATATATATCCATATTCGTATCAAACAATAATATATCATAGAATTAATTAATAATTAGACTCCCTCATATGGAAAATAAATCTCAAAAGCGAGTTCTGAAATTAGTACCTATGATGAAAGGCATGGTGGCGATGCCACCTTTGGTTACTGTTTGGGGTTGGGAATGGGAAGGCATGTTCACTTGAGCTGAAGAAGAAGAAGAAAGTTCCACTTGCTTCTTCTCCGTCATTGGTTAGTGCCGAAGAAGAAGATGAAACAGAGAAAAAGCAGAGAGATTTGAAGTGTTGAGTTGAAAATCTCGCTGTTAAAGAGAAGGATCGTTGAATCTCAAGCGTCAACAACAAATCGGGTCTGCGTCTAATGTTCGGACATTGTTAAATTCTATACCAGAGACCAACGTGTCTATCGATTTTGATTTTCTATTTTTCTTTTTTGTATATTTTTAAAGAATATTGTAAAGTTATTTCTATTTCTATTTTATTTAAAGTTTAGTTATAATTTTCTTAAGAAAAAAAACAAAAACAAAAACAAAACTAATGTTGATATTATAAAATTATATGAAGTGATTAATGGTTATGGTTATCTATTTAGTTGTAGAATTTAATTGTTATGTATTGATAATATAAATTATGTTACATTATTATCTAATCAAATTATTTTATATATATATGAATTTTTAAAATTTGATTGGACGATAGTGTAAAAAAAAAGTTTACACAGTTGATATATAAAAATTAAACTCTTAATTATATTATATTACAGTATTAACAGATAAAAGGGTTGGATAAGTAAAAACAAAAAATTAAGTGTGCTAACCTTAGGGATGAACCCAGACCAACATTAAAGGAAAGTAAAAAAATAATATGTTGTATTATTGAATAAATATTATAATTGATACATAAATATTAATAGTACCAAAAGTTAATTAATATTATGTGTATATATATATATTATTAAATTTAATAATTTACAACATTTAACATACTTCTTGTAAAATATATTTTATTTTTAAAATTAAATTAAATTAAATATGTTTATTTATATAAAACTAAAAAACTGAATAAATAAATAATTATGCTTATACTTTTTCTTTGATTCTATTAATGAACAATACTCCTCCAAATATAATTAAATGAAAAGATAAAACTTGTAATATAAAAATAGAGCAAATATAAATTGATTATATTTTGAAGCAGGTATTAAAATAGATAAAGGTAAGGAAGTATTTTTTTTTGTTTGAGAAGGAAAGGTTAGCAGTATTAATTAGATATATAAAGGTGAGAGGGTTCGGTATAAAAAGTTGCACAATGGGAATCAACTAATGTCACTGACAATGAAATATTTAACTTTTGAGGGGAGCACTAAGCTAGTCGGTTTCTTATGTTAAATATTTAACATATATGGTATATATTGAACTTTATTACTTTTTCTTTTCATTTGTATATTTTCCTGTAATGGTGCAAATGACTATTAGCCCATTTAGTTGCCACAAACAAAAGTAATTTTGTTATACCTAGACGTCCCCTAAAAGTGATTTTTACTCTCAACTAAACGTTAGCGCTTCCTGTGTGTTGCACAATTTGCTCTATATTTAATGTGCACCTTGTTTGTTCATTATGTATCCACTATTGTGTTTTAATATAACCTAATGATCATATATCACAACAATAATCTAGAGTGAAAATACATAAAGCTAGTATAGTAACTAGTGTAATGCACATGAATGATATAAAATTTAAAATGAAAAAAATGTTTGAATTATTGATTATTAAAGTTACATGAGATATATATGTTTAATTTTTCTATTATTCATCCTCATTTCATTAAATTGTATAAATTTTTGCTGCGCAAACCATACTATATACAAATTATGTATTGTGTATCATTTACACTCTTTATTTATGATCCATATAAATTTATCAGTTCTGCTACATGTACACCCTAAATCCATACACTATACATACACCCGTATTAATATACGGTGGGCCCACAATATAACCTCCCGCTAATCTCTCTCACCCACTCTCGCTCACTTGCGCGTCCAACACATGCATAACCTCTCTCTTCGATCTCTCTTCACTTTTGATTCAAAAACACAAGAAACTCTGGTCCCTCTCTTCGATCTCTCTTCACTCTCATCAACTTTCTTCGATCTCTCTTCACTCTCATCCAATCTGGTCGATCTCTCTTCACTCTCGTCTATCTAGGATTTGTTAGAGAGATGAGTGATTGAAAGAAAAAAGAAACCAAGATCAAAAGAAGGGATGTTGTTGCTTGTTATCATCTTTTAAATAAGAAAGAGAAAAGTTCGGGAAAAAAATTAAAAAAAACATATCATAATTGACAGGAGGAAGGAAAAGAAACAAAACATCAAAGCATAATTAACAGTGTTGTAAACAAGTGCTTAGTGTTTGCACATACACTCATTTAATGTTTGCACTTATGCCCATTTAAAGTTTGCACGCTTCTACGATACATCAAATTCTGCATTTTTATGCATTTGTGACAAACACATAATACATATATCATATCATCTAATGTTTATTCATGACCATATGTAAAAAAAATTGTGTCAAAATATTTATAATATTTATGCATTAACTGTTGAAAGGTTGAGAATGTGCCAAAATGCACATCCTCTTCCTCAACAAAGACAAAAACCTATAATGTTTGCACATACGCTCATTTAATGTTTGCACTTATGCCCATTTAAAGTTTGCACACTTCTACAATACATCAAATTTTGCATTTTTATGTATTTGTGACAAACACATGCATAATGCTTATATCACACCATCTAATGTTTCTTCATTACAATATGTAAAAAACTGTGTCAAAATATTTATAAAATTTATGCATTAATTGTTGAAAGGTTGAGAATGTGCATTTGAGAATGTGTCAAAATGCACATTCTCTTCCTCAACAAAGACAAAACCTATGACCCGTGGATAATGTTTGCACATACGCTCATTTAATGTTTGCACTTATGCTCATTTAAAGTTTGCACACTTCTACAATACATCAAATTCTACATTTTTATGCATTTGTAACAAATACATAATGCTTATATCACATCATCTAATGTTTATTCATTACAATATATAAAAAATTGTGTCAAAATATTTATAATATTTATGCATTAATTATTGAAATGTTGAGAATGTGCCAAAATGCACATCCTCTTCCTCAACAAAGACAAAACCTGTGACCTGTGGATAATGTTTGCACATACGCCATTTAATATTTGCACTTATGCCCATTTAAAGTTTGCACACTTTTATAATATATCAAATCTTGCATTTTTATGCATTTGTGACAAACACATAATGCTTATATCACATCATCTAATGTTTATTCATGACAATATGTAAAAAATTGTGTCAAAATTTATATAATATTTATGCATTAATATATTGTTGAAAGGTTGAGAATGTGTCAAAATGCACATCCTTTTCCTCAACAAAAATAAAACCTGCGACTTGTGGATAATGTTTACACATACTCTCATTTAATGTTTGCACTTATGCCCATTTAAAGTTTGCACATTCAATTTTCTGTCATATGCATGTTAGTGATGAATGAGTATTAGAACGTATAAAGCTTCAGTACACTAGAATTTCACATAGACGTCAAAGAACAAAACTCTCCATGGAAATAAAAAAAAAAATCATGAAAATGATGATGATGATAATCAGAATAGAAAATTGAATGACGATGATGAGAGGATAATCAAAGAAAGGATGATGATGATGATGATAATCAAAGAATGGATAACGATGATTGGAGGATGAGAGAATGACAGAGGATGACGATGACAATCATAACAGAACAAGGATGAGAGGTTGAAGACGATAAGTGAAAACGATGACGAGAACAAGTTCAAGATTGGGCGCACGCATTGTGTATAATTATACGTTATACGTGTAGTCATCATTAATTGCGCATAAAATCGTATAAAAGAGTAGTGTATGTACGGGTGTATGGTTTAGGGGTGTACATGGAGCATATTCATTATAAATATTCCATTCTCTATTATCGCTTTGTAAAAGTTGTGTATTCTTCTTGCCCATTATCTCTATCATCCAATTTTGTCATCGTCTACATCTTTGATCCCAGTTTTAAGGATTTTTATATGTCTCTCTACACTGAGTCTTTATAGGTTCTTGTAGTCATATAACATATGTATGTCAAAAAAAAAAATATATATATATATATNAACCCAAACGTCACCAAACGTCACGGGATCGCAAAATTATTATTTTTACCTAATACGATAGACATTAAATAAATTCTTCGAATTTTATTTCATTTTTATCTCATCTTTTCTTTATTAACATGTTCCAAATTATTTATTAAGCTGAATTTTGGTGGAGGGAAAACTTGGGTTGTTACATAGCGGCTGCACCGCAATCATCACGAGGGACGGGGACGGCGACGGCTACGGGCAGGCCATGGGGACGGAGGGCGGAGCTGGGTGGAGAGCAGCGGGAGGTAGAAGATGGATTTGGGAATTAGGGATTTGCTTCTGTTTTTTTTTTTTTAAAACCGGGTCGGGTCTAAGTGAACCGGGTTATGGGCTGATGGGTGGGTGAACCGGGTCATGCCATGTCCGCGGGGCTAACGGCCACGTCAGCACCGTCAGGTCCCAAACGTTTGCAGGGACTAAAATTAAATTTTGGTATTTTACAGGGACTAAAACTTACATAGAGGGACCAAAACCAAACTTTCCCAAATTACAGGGATGAAAAACTTAATTAACCCTAAATTTATTAGGGAAATTATTCTTACACACCTAAGCATTGCACACCTAGGCTCTTTTAGAAAAATAGTGTGTTGACTCAGCACACCATAATTGCTTCACCGCAAATCACTCAACCCATTTTTGTTCATTCTCTCTTGATTTTTTGCTTTGTTTTTTAGATATGGTGTTTTGTTCTGTAATTGTGTTCGTCATGATCTTCAATGTAGACGAATGCACCAGATTTCGTTGGCAATGAGCCGGTTGTTTACGGAGTTGATGGAAAGATTCGTCAATACAATGGCGGCGCCGCCACCAATCACAGTAGAGGAAGGTAATCATTCAGTAAATTAGTGAGCAGGTCGTTTATAACATGACGGTTATGTCTAAGCAGATAACAAATGTATGTCTCACACATTTGGAATGATAGGTCTTGATTGATAAAATGATTAGGTCTCGTATAATAAAACGTTAGCGTTTATATCATTTTAAATGATAAAGTTAATCATTGCATTGAGAAACCCACAAATTAGTGAATATAACATAGATAGACCTAACCATTTTGTTCTTATTAGATCCAACCATATAGCATTTATATACTTAACCATTACATGCATCTCAACAACCTAACCATAGCTAGACATAACCATAAAACACAATTAGACATAACCACAGAACACATACAGACACAACATGATAATGAAAATAGACACAACCAACTGGGAAACACATACATAACCATGATAGATAACGAGACATAATCTTTTATTATACTTAAACACAATCTTTTCATGAACTCAAACCTAACCTTATTATGCAACATGAAATAATCGTTCTTTAATCGAAGCAAATAAAGAAAAAAGTTGAACATAAAAAGGTTGTGATATCAAGCAAAAAAAGCAAAATGAAAGACGAAAAGATGGAGACAACGAAAGATGAACAGAGGAATGTTCGATGATTAACTTGTATAAAAAAAACTCAAAGATGAACTAGTGATGAAGAAGAATCAAGAGGAAGGCGAGAGGGTCATGATCGTAGGAAGAAGAAAGGTTGTGAGAGATAGAGCAAAATGTGAACTATTTCGTGTGTGAACCTTTTTTACAATGAGTGTGCAATGGGAACTGTTGCGTGTGTGGGCCTTTTTTTACAATGAGTGTGCAACTGAGAGGTGTGCAAAAATTGGGACTCAATTGGTTAACCTTTTGGTTCCATACAAATTGTGTAATTTTTTTCACTCATGTTGTTGTTTCATACAAATTGTGTAACCTTATCGCTCTTCATCTATGTTTAAATATATTTAGTTTTCTCACTCATTGATGTTTACTTTTCCCACTCACTGAAGATTAATCTTCTTACTCATTGTCCCTGCTTCACACAAATTGTTTGTCCTCATTTACTGACTCTTTATGGCAGTGTTTGGTAAGCGGCTCAGGACAGAAAATACAGAAACAATGGTAACAGAAACATGTTTGGAGAAAGAGACGAAAACACAATACTTAAAATTGTCTTTGTCTCAGGATAATTTTTTAACTAATTTTTATACATCTAAAATAGAAAGAAAAAAAAAAAGATGTCTAGGACGCAAGGGACATGTCTCTGTCGTACCTCCAAAACAAAGGCAGTGTTAGGATAATTTAAAATACGGAGAAAATAGAGACAAAAACATGTTTGGAGTAGGAGACAGAAACATAAAACTTAAAATTTGTTTTGCCTTAGGATAATTTTTCAAAAAAATTATACATCTAAAAAAGAAAAATACTGAAAAGATGTTTGAAATTTAAGGGACACGTCTTTGCCGTACCTCCAAAATGGATGGACGCAAAAGACGCATCTCTGCTATCCTTGTGTCTATGTATTTTCTGTCTCAGAACGCTTACCAAATGCTGCCAAAGGGACGCAAGAGACGCATCTTTGTTGTCCTTGTGTCTCCATATTTTCTGTCCCGGGATGCTTACCAAACAGTGCCTAAATGTTTTCGTGAGAAAATCAACGGAAATAAAAAATTTAAAATTAAATATTATAATAAAGCAATAAAAAAATACTTCATTTAAGGAACGAGAGTATTCCAAAGACAATGAGAGTCTTTGAAAAATTATAGTAGTACATCACAAGTTAATTTTAAAATCAATTAGTTTATTCTTTCTCGTAATTGTAGCTTTCAAATAAATTCTATTTAATGAAAATTCAAATATCTAAAAATATTAAAATAAATTCAATTTATCGGTTACCAACATGTTTATTGTCCCAACTTCACACAAATGGTTTGTCCTCATTTACTGACTCTATAGGTTCCCTTGAGAATATTAAGAGAATATTAAAGAAAATAAAAAAATTAAAATTAAGTATTATAATAATAAAGTAATAAAAAAAAGTACTCATTTGATTTGAGAAATGAGAGCTTTTGAGAAGTTATAATAGTACATCATAAGTTAATTTTAAAACCAATTAATTGACTCTTCCGCTTAATTGTAGCTCTCAAATAAATTTTATTTATTGCAAAATTACATATTTAAAAATATTAAAATAAATTTAATTTATCAGTTACCTACACACTCATTATCCCTACTTCACAACAAATTGTTTATCCTCATTTGCTGATTATCTATATATTCCCGTGAGAATATTAAAGCTAATAAAAAAATTATAATAAAGTAATAAAGAAAAGTACTCATCATTTTGAGAAATGAGAGTATTCTAAAGAGAACGAGAGCCTTTAAGATGCATCATATGTTAATTCTAAAATACATTTAGAGATTGTATTTTTATATTATATTGATATTGATTAACAATTAGAACTTAAATTAGCAATTAGTAATTATCAATTTAATTTAAGCTAGCAATTAACAATTAAATTCAATAATTTAATTAAGCAATTTATTTTATTTATTTGTAAAAAAATAGAAATTCATAGGAAATGCCATGTGTCACATAAAGAAAACATCTTAGATAAGATATAGTTTTAGTTTTAAAGTTTATATTTGTATATTATATTGATATTAATACTGAAATTGATTTGAGCATATATGGTCTAGCAAGTTATCAATTTTATTTGTGTAAATGGAAATCAAATTTTCTATTTCAAATCACACTCCATTTTTTCCGACCACACCGCCATCCCACACTCCACTAGTCTTCACCATTGCCCCGTGAACCGCCTCATACGTCATCGACCACCAGAGCCACGGCTTCTCCGACAACCTCGGTGACTGCCCATCTTACCATAACCCGAAAATCTAGCAACCCGTTTCTCTTGCTTTTTGCCTCCATACCCATATGCCAGATAATTGAAAGGGTAAAAGGGTGATATTGTCTTTTCATACCCAAAAAACCGGTTGTAACCTATTGGCACGTATGCACATTCAACGTGCCTTTTCTTTGGAGAGGGAACCCAACTAAACATATGTACTTGTATGCATGATATTTCTATTAAGATCATTATTATTAGATTCAAATGAAATTAACATTATTTTGTAGCAATACATATTAACACTAAATTATTACTCCCACTGGCTCTTATTAAGTGTCATTTTCACTTTTCAGGTATATTCATAAATCATTGTGTTTGAATACAAATTGTATCCCGAAACAATGATTTGTCAATGTATTTAAAAAGTAAAAGTCACACTTAACATGTGCAGTATTGTTCACCATTCCAATTTCTACCTAAACCAAGGAAAACATTACTTAGCCACCACTCACCTATATTTGCCACCTTCCTAAACCCCCAACTCGCGGTTAAAAAACCCCAATCTAGCAAAAACCTTCAAGAAATGCTATTAAAAACCCAACTTCCATTGCAACAGAATCATGTTTTGCTCTCTCTGTAAGCAAAATCCAGACCAATGCCTCAATCCAATTGATGGCATCACTCAAACTCAAAACTATTTCTTTAACAAAAATGCAGTTGATGGGATGGCCAGAATTTTGAAGAAAGTTTCAGTTAAATTGCTAAACTTGAGATTTTCTGGAGACAAGAAAAGATGTACTAAGATCAACAAATGGTAGCCATGGAAAGCATATATTTATGGTGCAGCTTCCAAGAAATGCATAGTAAATACAAACATACATAGATTTCACTTTTACTTTATAGTTTAGTTTGACAAAGATGTCAACAGCACCTTTTGAGCCTTAAATTGAACACCACCAAGCTGCAAAAAGTTGCATGTGGTCCATGCATAATCAAGCTTTGGATTCGCTCCATTCTTGTAACGTTGGGGCTGCAACTCCGATATTTTTCATGTCAAACACATTGGCTGAAAAATACCACCGAAATGTTGGTTATCATTACCATCTAAAGATGTGAAATTTGAACATCATAAATTCATTTTGACAAAAAATAACAAATGTATATGACTTGAGAGAATCTAGAATATCAGAGTGTAGTCACAAAGGAAATGTCACTAGCAAAAACATGTATACACAGACTGCAGAGAAAGGTGAAAATTTAGCAAGAAGTTTTGCCATCACAAGAATATCTCAGGCATATTGGATTGTGTGATACTGACATTATATTTCTCACAGAAAATGACGAACTTACATTAATAATAAAAACAAATTAAAAGAAAAACTTATATAAAGAATTCCGAAAGTTAAATTTTGATTTAATCATGTATGATAAATAGATTTAAATTTAAAACCATAAACTCTTGCAAAGGTGCTGCTAACTAAACTAGGCATCTGCAGAGTCAAATAAGTTCTTAATCTCTAATACTCGTACAACTTATAGAGTGGCCGAATGCTAGTAATCATACACTGGCCTAGCTAGCCTCAAAGCAAGTTTAAATTGATTACAGTTTAACATGTACCTGCCCAAACATATATCAGTGCGTAACAAAGAAAGTAAGTATTCACCAATAAAACAAAGAAAAATTAAACGAAAATAGGACATTGCAAAGCTGATAAGATATTCAAAATAATCTTCTTCCGAGTTCTGACCTTTACTTACTTAAGTATCTACTGCAGAGAAGGTTATGAAGAAACTGAAAAATACATACCAAGATGAATATCAGGTGAGGCCGCCGCTGTGGCATCAACAATAACAGTTACAGGCTGATAGTCTAATGCTACAGCATCAAAGACAGTTTGCCTAATACAATTTGGAGTTTGAACGCCTACAAATAATATATTAAGTCAATATGTAAATATAAAATGTGCAAGTAAAGTCATATTATGCAGTAGAACTATTACACACCGGTGATCACCAGATTATTAATTCCTAGTCCTTGAAGGACTGAGTGAAGGTGTGTGGCAAAGAATGCACTGAACCGAGTCTTCACAAGTTTATAATCCCCTTCTCGAATTACCAACCCATCGACTAATTCTGCACCTGCACTTCCCTTAGAGGTTGGACCAACTTGCCCTGGTTTGTATAGATGCCGGCGGAAGAGTTCAACATCTCTTCCCAAGGGATCGTGTTCACGTACTACCTGAAAGCATTGTGAGAGCACAATTCAACAACTACAAAACTATGTTCTTGAATGCCGACAGCCCAAGATGTCTAGTGAATGAATCCAAGTAGAAGAGGTATCACAAAACAATTAGTAACGTGTCATTATACCTTTAACTATGAAAATTGTTCAAGTGATTATGAGTGCAAACAATTCAACAGCTTAATAGAAAATCGTGGTTAAACGTATACAGACCTTTACCTAGGGAAATTAACATTTTATGATAAACATCACCTAATTTGCAATCGGTTCCCTGTTTTCAATGATAAAAATTCCATGAATTTGCATTTGAGAGGAAAAATGATATGGACAATTTTACTCCAATATATGATCATGAGAGAAGTGAGTGATTGTTACCCAAACTATGAGAATGCCACGCTGCCTTGCAACTGCCACAGCCTTAATCACATTGGGGACAATTTCTTTCCCTCCTTTCACATGCATAGGACCTCCATCTTCTATAAAATCTCTCTGCAACCCTCACAAACACACAATCATCAATAAATAATTTATTCACCACCACAACAACAACATCCTATGTTGGAAAATCGGTGAAACCGGTCCAGAATCAATTCTAGTTCTAGTCAATTCAGAAATAAAAAAGTTTCACTTTTAGAATTGATTCTGGTGCCTCCTAACTGAAATCCAAACACGCTACGATTTGGGAACACACGCGCACCAATACCAACCTGCATGTCGATTACAAGAAGAGCCGTGCGGTTCCAATCCTCTGCTGCTGCCATTTCCAAAGGGTCAACTGGCCCAAGCACAAGCTCCGATTTTGAGCGCAGCGATGAAGGTTTTGGGCAGTTGGGTTGCTTATGCTTGTACCTTAGACCACTGCACAGACGCTTGCGACACGAACCACAAATTAGTGAAGAGAATTGAAAAATCTTTAAAAAATAGAAAGAGGGAAAATTGTGAGGAGGAAAGGGAAAGGGGGATACCAAGAGGTGAAATTGTGGTTTAGAAACGGTATGAGCTTCGATGAAATGTTGCGGAGCTATAGAATTTGAGGGTGAGTTCGGAAAAGATGAAAAAGCTTTGCTAACGGTTGCAGTTTTGTCCATCGCCTTCTTAATTATGCTCGAAGCTCAAGCGGTGCTTCTAATGCTTCTAATCATTATATTTAAAATTACTATAATAAACATACATATTAAAATAAAAATAATGATGATTAAAATTTAAGAGATCATTTGACATATTGTCTATTAAGATTACCGGTAATTTAGATTACCTATTAGAAAAATTATTATATTTTAAATTACAGGTAATGTTATAATGTAATATTTGATATGCACATATAATATAATTGACAATTTACATTATTACATTTGATACATCAAAAGGATTGCCACGTAATAAATGTATTTTACCACAATGTCTTCTAAGTAATAAATAAAATAATAATAAATTAAATACAATAAAAATTACCATAATAACAATAACATAAAATAAAAATAATAAAAATTGACTTGTGTATTATGGTGATGGTGGTGGTAAAGGTGACAACAACAATGGTAATAGTAATGGTGGTGATGGGTGTGGTAATAGAGGTAGTGGTGGTGGTGGCGACTGTAGTGATGAAAATAAAGGGTTGTGACAACAATGACAACGATCTTGGTAGTGGAGATGGGTTATGGTAGAGGTGTTAGTGATGCATGTGGTGACAGTGGCAATGGTTATGGTAGTGGTAGTAGAGGCGGTGGTGGCAACAATGGGTAGAGGCGGCAATGGTGGTGGTGGTGGTGGTTGTGGCGATGACAATGATGGCGGTGGTGTTGGTAATGGTGTTAGCAGTGGGGATAATGGTAGTAGTGATGGTTGTAGTGATGACAATGGTGACGATGGTGGCAGCGACAACAATGGCGGTGGTGATGGCGGGGTGACGATGGTTATGGTGGTGCAGTGGTACTGGGTGGTATATGTTGGCGGTGGTGGGAGTGATGGTGGCAGTGGTTGTGGTGGCTCATATAGAGAGAGATAGGCGTTTATATTAGTTTATGAATTCGTTTTCTATCCTATCTTGTATGATACATTTTCTTTTATTATTTACCAACAGACACTTTTTAATTATGATCGCCAAAATCTAATGATGAGACTCAATCATAAACTACTTATAAAATCTAGTGACACGGGATGGATTAACGATAGGATTGCGAGATGGCATTAATTTAGGGTGTGTGAGACTCAATCATAAACTACCTATAAATTTATGGAGATTCAGCAAATTCAAACGTAAACTTATAAGAGCTTACCTACATAAAAAAAATGTTATGAGTAATATTTAATTAGAAACTGAACATCATTAAATATTATATTTATAATTTAAATTGAATAATGTTATCTTTAAATTAAATTAATAAAAAAATCATAAAATTAATGCACCTTAATGCATAGCACTTAGTTGTTATGTTATACTTTATTATTTTGTACATGTAATATTTTATAATTCGATAAAACATAAATCAATTATAATAAATTAATACATGAAATTAGTTTAATAAACTCAATAAATATTATCTAATATAAACAAATTCTCATCACTTGATAACATCAAAAGTAATAAAATCCACTACCATTTCTAGCAAGCGGTACATCCAATAATGTCAAGAGAAAAGAGGTTGTAGGAGGAGAAGCAATGGATCAACTTTCACTAAGACCAGCAACAACAGTCATTATGGGATCCAAACAGTTGGGGATAGCTCCCAAAATGAGCATTTTGCCGAGTTTGGGCTCCACAGGAAGTATTCATGACAACTTGCGCCTTTAAAAGTAAATAGCTTACATAAACATTGTTGATCACTTTAATCATCTTCTGACCTCTGAGCATATATTGTAATGAAAAACAACATACCTTGAGTATGACACTCGAATTTTAACTTTCACTTTACTCATTATAACTCAGTAACATAAGTTCAGGTTCTAGATATTATGTATGTATAAATGTGAAACCTTTTAGATCAATGGCCCACAACTTAGAAGGTAGACAGTGTTTAAGTTTCGTATGGACATGTCTGTTTTTCTGTTTAGTTGGTTGCCTATATATAGCATCTCAATATTCTCAGGAAATGATAGTTGTTCACTTTGTTCACAGCAAAATGCAGAAAAAGAATACAGTACTATAAGAATGTCCTCTGCTTCTGCTATATTTGTATCATTGTTTCAAATATAACATTATAACTAAACTTTAACACGTACCGTTGCAGAAAAGGGTAAGGAACTGGCGACTTGCCTGGGCGAAGTCATGGCCTTAAGGGCAACCGAAGCTCTTAAAGATAAGGCCATAGAAGATGTATTTCCTCATGTCGCAAATCCTCAGAGTGACAACACAGGTTCGGGTGGTGGTGGTCGTCTTTGTCGTTGTGCCATAGTTTTGGGCCTCTGATTCTTAATTTCAATAATTCTTCTTCAACACACTGTTTTCATTTTGACTTTTGTCCGTGTTTACAAAATGCATGTATTGCATATTGCATGATATTGAGCCATTTACACAATATTCATATTTTTTTTTCAAATGGATTACCTCTATTCATTTTATCATTACAGAAAAGAAAAATGTTCTTTATTGATCAATCCAAAATTTTGCTAAAATAGAGAGGTCTAGCAAAATTTTTTTTGCAACGGACGGATTCATCGCTATTTTTTAAATTTAGCAACAAAATACTATTTTGTGATGAGTTTCGTCACTAACATAAGATATAGCAACAGATTGCATTTCCGTCGCTAAAATTCATTTTTCTAATAGTGAAATTTCATATAATGATATATGATATCCGTACATGATGCGTGTAATAATTATTTATACTAGAGTTGTCTGCTAAGCTAGCTGCTTTTAATGTTTTTGAGATTATTACAATTAAATATATAAATATATTTAATTTTTATTACTAATTTAATAAAGATTTTTAGACAATTTTAGTGCTAAGAAATGAAAAGTGATATAGTCCTTAAAAAAAAAAGAAAAATGCGGGTTAAATTAATTCTTTTGTGGACAAACTAACTCCTAAAATTTATTTTGATTGGACATATTACTCTTTATATTTAAAGAAAGTTAATTTGACTTATACCAAAAACAATTTTGGGATTTTTCATTTGTTAAGGACGGACTTATTCAATAATATTTTCATCAGCAATCAATATAAAAAATTACTCGCATTAAATAAATTTATTTTATAAAAATTTTAAAAAATTGAGCCTAACAATTTTACCCTTAATTCAGATTAATTTCTATTTGTTTTTAACAAGGGAAAGCACTAAGAAGAAGGACTTACGAAACTCTAAGGTCGACCACTAAAGCAAACCAAAAAAATAAAAAAATAAAAATAGAAACACCTTGCTAGAAAACAAATGAGACACAATCACATTCATACTTTTTAACTTTTGCTTTTTCTCTCATATATTTTATGCATAAAACAATTCTAATCTATAACCTTCCATAGGAGTACGTCATTCTAAAATACAAAAACATGAACGTCTAGGTCAATAATGAAATCCAGAGCCACGTTACGTAGTGGACTAATCATCTAACTAATTCATTAAATTAATATTATTAACATGATCACCGATTCTATATATAAATTTCTTGTTAGTGGATAAAAGGTAATCACCAGTCATTACCCCATTGGATTTGCATTTGAAAGTGGGAATTTGATTAAGGCAACATATATATTAGAAAATAAAATGCACAACCTAATTAAATTAACATTTGTCAAAGACAAATATATTGAATAAAGAAGTAGTAGCTTTTTAGTTTTTAGTCTTTTAGATGATGTAATATGTAGCGTGGGTATGATGAATGCGCCACTTGAGGGGCTTTGGAGGGAGCGTGGGGGAAAAATGGGGCATGGGGCATGGGGGCATGGATTACGCCCTTGAGTGGTTTAATAATAAAAAGTGGTCCAAATATAATTTGAATATCGAGAAACTTATCTGTAGTAATGAAACGTTACGTTAAGCATGATCCTAATCACACAATGAAATGACATTGCTTAAACGGTAATTATTAGAGTCACGCATTATATAAAGATAAAGTCTTTATAAATTTTATGAGACATCTCTTAGTTCTTAAGCTAAATCACTTAATTATTCAATAGTAAGTCTTTGCAAAGGGCTGAAATATCATTCATATGTTTCATGATTTTATTTTTTTTTTAAGTTGGGTGATAGATCATATTTCATCATAATGAAAAATAAGTTCTAAAAAAAACTCATATTTTTATTTATAGAGTAAAATTTTAAATTAGTCCTCAAAAGAGAGTTGCGAAACATCAATTTAATCTTTAAAATATTTGTGATATGTTGAATTTAGTTTTTGAAAGATTAATTTTTATTTCAAGTCAATTTAAACGTCATTCAAAAAAAAAAACCTACTTACTGTAGTATATCATGTTTTCTACCGAAACAACTTCAAAATTAGTCATAGTATGAACATGAATTTGAACCTCAAAAGAAATAAAAATTAATCCATGCAGAGGTTAAATTGAAGTTTATTAACTCTTTTGAGGACCAAATTGGGGAATATCTATAGCTACACACCATTACATACTATTAAAAAAATGTTAAATATTGACGGTTTTATTGGTGCATATTTTTGGTAGATTTATTGGCAAATTTCATGTCCAAATTCATCGTCAATAGTCTTTTTCAACTCTAATCACAAAGCAAAACAAAGTTATTAAAGGAGAGCATATTCGTCGTTGTTTGTGTCAATAATTTATGGCGCCAATGTAGCAGAAATTAATTATCGGCGGATATATCCTTTAGTAATTATTTTTTGTTTTAAAAAATAAGATTATCAGTAGATATATCCTTCGGTAATTTATTAATTTTTTTAAAAAAAATAGACAAAAAATTACTGGTGGGTATATTCGCCGATAATGTATTTAATTAAAAGATAAACTATACATTAAAAAAATGACATTTTTCTTACATCTCTAAACTTCTTTTTTTAAAAAATAAGTTAAAAATAATTAATAGACAACTAACTATATTTCTGAAGTTTTGTCCATGCACTACTCGAGTAGTGCCTTGCACTACTCGAGTAGTGTTTCCTGATTTGTACTGTGATGGTAAAAATACTATCATTTTTGCTACGAAAGTCTGAAAGACACGATTCAAGTCTCCAATTAAAGTAAAGAAAGAGACTTTCAACTTTGTAGTTAAAGCTAATTCGAAATTCATCCATCTTCAATGAGAAAACCCGGTAACAAAGTCAGAGTGAAACTATTTTAGCATTTCAACATAGCCCTTTTTTCATAATCTTCTCCTTAAGACATTTATTCTTGAAAACTAATGAACAAACACCTAAAACTATCCTAAAATGCATGAAATGATCTTTAAACTATATGCAAAAATCAAGTAAAATAACTCTCGTTGGAGAGTTATCAATAGACTTGTATTATTGAAATAAACTAAAATNTATATATATTTAGCGTGGGAGGAAGCCAAAGATGCTTACACAAAGTGAAAGGACAAGATAAAAGCCCAACTGTTGGGATGAAGTTGGGAAGGAGCTATCCCGATGACTTCTAGAAAATATAGCTCAAAATCGGTAAAGGGTAACCTTAGTCCAATAAGGTTAAAATACGATTCGTACATGTGTAGAAACAACATCTCTCCTTTAGCGTATGAGAAACAAATGCGTTCGTTCGTTGAAGTGGCCATAGTAATAAATTCATCAGCGAAATCCTTTTCTCAGCTAACTCCTCCGAGTAAGTCAAAACAATTGACATTTTCCTCCTTCATGTCAGATTTCAGCATCAATACCTCATCCTTTAGCCAATCATACTTTTGAACATCTTCTGAGTGAAATAGGTGACGAAGGCTGGGAGGAACAAATCTGGCCATTTGATACCTAACACAAGAAAAATGGGGGAACCAAACCCTAATTTCACAGTGGCTGAGATAATAACAGATACTAACATATCAAAATACTGCACAAGGTACTATTTGTGTGACCCTATAGTTCCCCCAAGCAAAATTCTACTGATAAGGGTTATGGTTAGCACTGCCACTATAATCTAAGAAGAGACTTACAAAAATCTCTTATCAAAAAACATTCCTCAAATATAACACATCAAAGAATTTGCACATAGTCGTTTCCAGAATCATCGTCAAACCTGCAAACACATACACAAAAAGCTACCTTGAGCATACATCTTCCTTAACCTAGAAACATCAACAATCTCACAACTATATATAACCCATAAGAACCATAAATGCAAACCTACCATGTTCAAAAATAACAAGGATTCTGAGTGATACTATTGAAGTTGTCAAAAGCCCTAAATTCATGGAAAAGAGTGTGGAAATCGCAAAACTGGAGGCACAAAAAGCAAACAACAGAAGTTGACTCACCTTGTAGTGGAGGAAGATGATGAAGATATGAAGCGAACAAAATTCTCCCTTAAACTTTGATCAACCTTGACATAAAGAAATAGAAGAAGAAAAAGAAATTTTGAAAAAGGAAGAAGAGGAAGTGAAAGAGAAACGGTTATGAAAGAAAATTAAATAAAATGAGTTTTTAAAACCTCCCTCTATCCTCTCACTGGAAATGTGAAAAGGTAGGGGTAGAAGCATAAAATTATAGGGTTGTCCTATGGACAAGATGGGAAATTCATAGGCCTGCTACGTTTGCCACCATCAAATCAATACTTATCTTCCCTATAAAGTCATGATTACTTTACAACTTAACTCAGAAGTCCTAAAGGCCACAACGAAATCAACAAAGCAAGGTAGAAATACCTGGAACTCGGCTAGAACTTGACATGTGACTTACTTCATGCATCGACTTAAGGGCTTATGTTACAGCTTAAACCTGGGTCCGAGAAATCTACATGTGACTTATTTCACACATCGACTTGGGGGGCTTATATTACAGGTTAAATCTGGGTCTGAGTTACATAACATAATTCCGACATAAGTTGAGTCTAATATATTAACACTCTCAACCCGTTTAACCTAGAAATTCCATAACTGCTCATTAACTACTCAAGCAATTAATAGCCTGTTAGCATAACGACCGTAATGTATCAAAGGCATCATGGTCACCATTATACACACAAGTAATAATTAGCCCATAACGACCATTGAGACAGTTACAAATGCCTCATGATGGCTAGAACCTAGACCATCACCACATGGTATATAAGCATGAGCTTCCCTCATGTTTAGGTACGTTTTCTAACCATTATTTTATCTCATATTTACTCACAATCTAACTTAGGCATCAGAGTGTCTTTGCAGGTACCACCATCGCCTTCCAAGGCCTTATCCATCCTCGCGTTCGCTGCCTTCAAGCTCTTGGAACCATCTAAGGCCAGAGTTACAGACTACATCTCAGGTTTGTCCAATTTGTCCATAACACAAATTAAACAAACAAATTCTCGTGTTCTCTTTTATTTTTGTGTGTGTGTGTGGTGTTAGGTAACCTAAATAATCTAACTAAAGTGACTATGATATAATATATGGTACTGATGATAATCATGATGCATGATCCATTTATGTAGACGTACAAATTAATTAATTAGCATCGGTTTCAAAACACGGCTTATTTTTCTCTGCATCCATGGAGTTGCATAAATTTGTCCTCATTTTTGGTTTGTCATCAAGAGTGTCGTATAGCTGATATAATTAGTGATGATAATTTGTACCCTACCTGTAGATACCTACTCTAATTAATTTCGATGAATGGGGGTAAAAATTCACTCTTTAAGAAGTAATTACCCGAAATTACCCACATGGATTAGATTATGGTTAGAGTTTAAATGTGTTCACCCTAGTCCTACTCGCACCTTATATATTATGTTTTATTTTTTTATTATAACTTTCTTTGTTCTACTACTATATTCAAATTTGTTTTGTTCTTCTTCATAATTTTCTTGATGCTATACTTATATTTTCACACATCATACCCTTTTATAAGGTTTAAACTCTACTTTGTTTAGATCATTTTCTTACAACTATATTCAAATTTTCTTTGTACATAACTTGTGACGTAATAATTTCATTTATGTTAAAATATTTATTAAAGACAAATGTCTATATATGTAGTTGTTCTATTTTCTTTTTATATTTTTTTATAAAATAAATATGAATAGAAGGTGAAAATTAATTTCATCAATCTGATTTGTCTAAAGAAGCTTGCATATTTTCACTTTAATATGTGTTGGTTTTATTGTGTTAACGTGACTATATATATATATTATTTAGATGTTAATGAATTGTGTTGTTGATATTTTAAATTATGTTATTCTTATGCACTAAAATAATTGTTTTTTGTAGTTGACACTTATATTATATAAACATAAAATTATTTTTTAAAAAGTAATGGGTAGGGTAGGGCAAGGGTATAAATACTTTTCTTTGGGTATGATTAGAGCTTTTATTTGTAAAACCTGCGAGTGAGATAGAGTGAAGTTTTTTTTATTCAAAAAGTTCAAGGATAGAGTTAGGGTTGAGTCAAAATCATACCCAACTCTACTCATTACCATCCCTATATATAATGTGTCAAAAAAGGAAAGCCTAGAATAATTAATGAGATTAATATTATTTTTCAATATCTCATGCAATGAGTAAGGATGTGGATGAGATGGATATGGCAAAAAAAACACGTCATAATATGTACCTATACTAATGACATGTTTTGACTAATTAGTGAGTAGAAGTTAACACATTATGATCCTCTTGATAACGATACTTCTTTAGTTCTAATTAATAATCATAGACCATAATTTGACTCACTAGCTCTAGTACTGAAATGATAATGACTGCCTCTCTTTTTGTTTCAAATATAATTGAAAAAAAAATGATAGAACTCAATTGTTTTATTTGAGTAGGGTCTGCCTACTGTATAATGATCAAAACTATCTTTTTAACATTTCAAAAAATAATTATAAAACTCAAATTTGGGATATTGTTTAAGAAAAATAAACGCTTAAACACTTAAACCAACAAAATATGGTTTTCTGTTGGTAAATTAATTAACTATTGTCTTTTTTATAATGTATTTCATTGACAATCAGCATATCCATGTATGCTATTTCTCTTTCAATGATCAATTCTCTTTTTATTTCTTTTTTTCTTTAGATTTTATATTTTCCTTTTGTATTAACGCATATTTTTTTTTTGTTAATACTTCAGAAATTACATTTAATGGAGTTTGAACCTAAGACCTTATTCATACTATCTAAATTTTTATTGATAGACCAATCCTAGTGACTTTGTATTAACGCATATGCTATTACATAAGAATTAATTAGTATATATATTCATATCATTAGAAAAAAATAAATTGAAGATCATCATGAGTATCTACATTCTTTAGAATAACAATAAAAAAAAAGGGGCTAAGGAAAGATAAGTGCATTCTTCTGAATTAATTACTAATAATTATCAATCCACCTCAACAAAAGAAGGTACTAGGAAGAATTGCTAGTTCCTTACAAGAATAACTAAAATTACAGATTAATTAACATTGTTTTGTGACATCTTAAATATAACTCAATGAGTTATCCTAATTAGATTAGAGACAATACATAATAATGGATGTACACATATTTTTCCATCTGAATATATATCATGAATATGCCATGCATATAGCATCGTGAGCAATCGACCTTTTTCATTATTACAAGATTTGACTGCTCAAGATGTTATATATATTCTAGCCAAATTTGAAGGATTTAATTTGCTGCATGCATGCAAGTTAAAATCCACTACCATATGCAGGTGACCAGTAATCAGCTCCATTTTCATTTCCAATATGTTGGGTGCAAGACACAGGAACCAGGCACAAACCTCTACTCCTCAAGTCTTTTGCTTTATCTTTTCCACATTCCTGATTATTAGTTTTCATTCATAAATAAATAAGTTAATAAATAAGGCGCTAATCGTTAATTCTTTTTCTTCTACAAATAAGAAATAATTGCAATCAATATATATAAAGAGTAAAACTAGAGTTTCGTCATGTTACAAATTTGTCGGTGAATTGGAAAACGCAAACAATTTGATCGCTGAATTTAGTCGATCTTTTTAAAAAACTATTATGTTAATTCAAAAACCAAATTTTTACTCTGTTTGTATAATTAATTGGATATATTTATGCACCAAATTATATATATATATATACACACACAGTGACAAATTTGTTCCACCCCAAATTTTTAAGGGATTTCTATATATTATCTTCACGATTAATTGATTAGTGGAAAGCCTAAAAGCTTCTGCTAAGGTTATACCCCATACAATGCAACTAATGATGATAATGATAATAATGATTAGGGATGACACTCATAACATACCCAAAAATAACAAATGAGTCAATGAAAGGAGAATATACTAAACTCGTCATGGGACAGTCTTTGTGTAAAAAGAAAGAAATACCTGGCTTGGAGCTGCCTTTCTTTTCAGGCCAGAGTCATTCAACAGCTACATGCATGGAAAATAAAAATAAAAAGAAGGAAAGATAAATAATTATAAAAAGTATTAGTATAATTTCACATCCTCTCTCTCTCTCTCTCTATACACTTTTTGACTTCAAATGAGCAGTGCAGCCTCACATTTATGCTTTTCACTAGCTTTAAAAGGGGTTATAAAAAGCTGAGAAACCATGTTATTTTTAATGTTTTTCCTTTTTCTTTCCTTTCTTTCTTGGGTTTAATTTAATTAATTAACAATGCAATAATTGCAAATGATCCTCCTAATATTTGATTCTAATGGAAAGTTGATGGATCCAATAAAGTGTATATAATATACCTGACCGGGGTCCTCAGGAAATACAGAATTCCTTTCTCCATGATGTACCTGTTTTTTTTTTTTTGGAAAAGAATAGATAAAAAAGAAGAAAATTTTCCTTCAATTATTCGTGGGACTAATTTAAACCCTATTTGACCACAGTTAAAATTTGATTTAATCTTTTTTTATTAAATTATAATGGGATTTACTTAAATTCTATCCATCACATCATATTTTAATGATAAACAAAAAAATTTATCATTGACTCAAACTAATTTTTTTTAATAGAATGCAAAATCAAAATTCATAATTTATTAGAAGAAAAAATTTATTCAAGCCTTATTTTTATTAAGATAATAAGATTTGTTTTTAGTTAAAATTATCTTCAATCCTTATGCAATTAAAATTCACATTTATTTAAATTATGATTTTTAAGTCTAAATTTGAGTTTTTATATATTCATTGTTCTGTCTATTTTGTGATAATTTAGGGTTTCGAAATAAATTCTCTAGTTCACGTATCAAAGTAGTATTTATATAATAAAAAATGATAATATGATAATTAAAATAGACAAATTTAGGATAATCACACTCATAAAAGTATGAGATTTACAGTGCACCTCACACTTTTGTGAAAGTAATTAGGGTAAATTGTAGAAACTATCCTTGAGATTTGACAAATTTGCATTCCACCTCAAACTATGTGAAAAATTGCATTCCACCCCATTTTTTAAGTACAACTTATCATTAATGATTTGTTAAGTTTCTATTTTTATTTCATTTTCCTATGTTTTCTGTTAGGCTAATGAAAATAGTAAAAACAATAAAGTTTTGTTTCCTATTTTTTATTTTTTGTGTTTGCTATTTTGTTCCAAAAAATCTAAAATATTATTTTATTATTTTCAATATTTTCATTATTTCTTTCACAAACTTTTGCAAATAGAAAATACATAAAATGAAAATAGAAATTTAACAGATCATTGGTGATCAGTCATAATGAAAAACTAGAGTAGACTATAATTGTCTATATAATTTGGGGTAAAATGCAATTTTGTCAAACCTAAAGGATAGTTTTTACAATTTACCCAAGTAATTATTTTAAGGTTGTTGATTTTATTTGTGACCTTACATTACTCTTATATTATTATTGTAGGAACATTTATTTGTTTCTTAGTTCTTATATTTATGTAAGTAGATGATTAAATTAAAACAGAAGGAATATATCTACTAACAACATTTTTGTCCTTCTGGCTTGTGATTTTGTAATAGAGAGAGATAAAAGAGAATGCACTGGGAAAAGGGCTATACATAGTGTTGATTCCTCATGTTTTTTGATCCATTGCCCAAGTAAGGAGAACTCAATGCCTGCACCCAAGAACGGTTAAAATAAATAAAAAATTATAACCTCCACAAAGTAAAGAAGGTTTTTTGAGAGAAACATCAATATCAGTGGTGACACTTTTTAAGTGCATGCTCTTCAGTCTTCAATCACTGACTCTGATGAATGAATAGCTTCCACACACATAGAGCACAAAAATCACTATTGAATTATTTGAATTTATTTTATATGACACATCATGTAAATTTATTACCTAATTTATTATTAGATAAAATTTTAATAAAAAAATTTTTATATAAAAAAGGTTTAAACCCAAAGAGGAAAAACAAATACAAGCCGAACTATCTACTGAGTTGAACAAAACTTAATTAATGTTGATTATGTCTCGCTAAAATTTCTCAAAAAAAAAATATTGTAAAACAAAATTTGAGGAAGAAAAAAATACACAACCCACACAAGACAGAATAATAATGGGACTTACCCTTATTAAACCTCATCGAGTCACCATAATAATATTTCATGCAAAAAATAATATAAATACCTTTTCTCTGAGAATAACATGTATCTAATGTATGTGTGTGTGGTTTTTTGTGGAGAGAAGAGAAACATGGATGACCTCAATTTGAGTCTGGAGGAATCTGATGTATCCAATGGCTTCTAACAAGACAGAAGCTGTGTCAGTCTGCAAAAGCGAAACAAACACACACCACAACGCCCGGTCATCTTTTTCTCTTTTCTTTTTAGGTTAAAAGTGAAATTCCAATCAATGAGAAAAAAAATTTAAGAAAGATAAATGAAGGGTACTTTGACATATATTGGATCATAGAAAGATGGAAAATAACTGTTCACTGGGGACTTGTAAAGACTAGAAACCAAACACACAAGGCACAATTGTAATCAATGGTTTATGGTTTATAATTTGAGATTAGTTTTTATGCATTTGTAGAAATTTTTTATACCATATATGTGAATATTTTTTTCTTCAAGAAGTGTGTGGTGGAAAAACATTTTAGATGATGTAGCAATACATTCAATTGAATGTTTATATAAAATAATTTTACATTAATAATATATTAAAGTAAAGTTACTTTTAATAATTTTATTCTGGTGCTTGAATAAATTATTGTTTTATAAGCCATGTTATTATGACGACGGTTATGGATAATCTTTGACCAATCATACTCATAAAAATGTAGAATTGGTGGTGGATCTCATCATGGTGAGTCTCACATTTTTATTAATGTGGTTGTTCATATAAATTGTCCAAAATAATTGTCATAATATCATTTTCTTATTTTATATCTAGTTAATTAGTGTATACGTGTGTGTTGCGTTAATTTTGTACATTATAGAATTTTAGTAATGGAGTGATTGGTATATCATTTACCTTTCCAAATGGGGAAACTAGCTGGTGAAGAGCTGTAATTCTATCACCAAGCTTCTCCTTTCTCACCTGATCATTACACACAATTCAGATTTATATATGGAAATGAGTACATGATTAATTCATATACATGCTTTTCTCTCTTTCAGATCATGTATATGCATATATACTTAGCAACAGAAAGAATATTACAGTCTTGGAGAGACAGACAAACAAAGAAACACAACACTCAATAACTCAATTAGTAGAAGTTACTATGAACCGTCTAGTGATAAGGGACTTGGGTAGTATGCATGAGGTCTGAGATTTAAATCTCATCAGTGTTGCCGATGTAAAAAAAAATAAAAAACTCAATTAGTAGTCAGAGAGAGAATTTGTGGGTTAATTATACCTTCAAAGGTGGTTGGTTTGAAGATGGCTGACCCTTAGCCTTCTTACAAACTCCATCCGTGGTTGTGCTGTTACTCTAGGGCAGAATAAATCAAGAGATAGAGATGAAATTAATTAATTTGAAATTTTATACATATATTAAAGAAGTTAATCTATGCATGCTTAAATTAGTAATATTCAATAGATTAAAAAAAGTTACCTCAGTTGTGCCATATGGTAATTGATTCTTCCTATGATGTTCTGCCTTGTGATAAGTAAAATCCAATAAACTATTATTGTTGCTAGTGACACTTGACCTAGGGGAATTAGAAACTGGTGGCACCATATTATGTGATGATGATGACCAAGAAGCCTGAAATTCCTCCTCATTCCCAAATTGGCCATACAAGTTAATATTATTGCCACTTTGGGGAACCTCTTGCTTTAACATTACATCAACAAAATTATTAGGAACTCTTGGTGGTGATGATGATGGATTTTGTTGGAAATGATTGAATCCAAGCCTCTCTTCTTCTCCTGGTAATCCAGTGCTGCAAAAACAAAACACAACCCAAAATATTAATTTCACACTAAAAAAAAAAAGGGAATTAAACTCAACGCAAACTGGTGGGGTCTAAAAAAAACGAATGTACACAGTCTTATTCTCATAAATAAAGAAAATATTTTCAAGAATTAAACTCATAAAACAACAACCTTAAATATTATTCAGCCATGTCACCCCACCACTAACACAAACAAACAAAAAAAAACCTTGAACTAATGTATGGTATTTGATCAACCTAACAAAAAAAACCAATCTATCAAACATTTTTTTCAGAGACATACATATACATGTATAAATATATATATATATATATATATATATATATATTTAATATAAATAAAAAGTGTATGTTGAATAACACACTATATATAAACACATACATAGGAACAAATTAAGAAGAGGGAGAAAGAGAGAGAGGATCTTACAAAAGAAGTTGGCTCCATGATGATTGAGGAGGAGGTTCTGGAATTTCATTCAAAGAATTATTAAAAGGAGCACTTGAAGAAGAAGAAGACGACCCAAGAACATATTGAGGAGGGATCAAAGATGATGGTGGATTCATACTCCACCAATAATTAGGGTTCCCAGCCATCATTTGCTAATTTTAATTCACTAGTACAAAGATAAGAGTACTCTCAATTTCATGCCTTAAAAAAAAAAATAGAACATACGAGAAATTAATCAAATTTTTTTTAGCCTTCCCTTTCCCTTCCTACTTTTCTTCTTCTTCTTCTTCTTCTTCTTATCTTTCACCTTTGTGAGAGGATATTAATTTTCCTTGTATGTGCACCCAAACAAGGCCTTTGGCTAAAGCTTTGAGAGCTATGTTTTTGCTTTCTTATGGTTGGAAGAACTTAAAAAGTTTTTAGGAGTCTTAGTATTTTTATAGAGTTTAGGGGTTGAGAAACTTTGCATATGTATGTGTGTTGCTTTTTCCTTCCCTTTCCCCTTTACTTTCATTTATTCAGTGTTCCCTTTTTTATTATAATTAAAAGTGGAACGAAAAAGGTGGGTATGGTGGCCAGTGTTTTGAGGCTATAAACTAATGATTAAATAATGGGTGGAATTAATTCCTTAATTTGGGTTATTTGCACCTTGGGATTGTTTTGGGCTAGGGTTGAGGGTAGGGTATAGTATACAGTATATATATTGAGATCAATGTCAGATGCTTTATTTATTCTCTGTAGCAATAATTCAATCTTTAATAAACAAAACTATATAATCTCAGTGGGTGATTAAAATAATATAGACTAACATGCTACAAAGACAAAATTATTTGTAATGATGGTTGTTAGAATTAGACAAGATACAAAGAATGTTATTTTATAAACCAATAGAATGAAAAATGTCTATTTATTTTAACAAAGTTAGAAATAAGGGGTCTTCAATTATAATCGTAAAAAATTTCAATAGTTTAAAACTCATTTCACTTAGATATATATACTATACAATACAATAAAAGAGATTCATGAAAATATTTTTTTTTTCAATTTTTCTTTCATCTTTATCTTTACAAATAATTTGTTTAACTATCTTTCTTGGTTTAAAAATATCATTACTTCCTCATCTTCAAATCATTTGATTGTTCCCACACACACCCCCCCCCCCNATGTTACATGTACACCCAATTTCATACACCCATACATACACCATTAATAATGCACAAACTTTATTCTCACGAGTACACAAACATTACAAACTTATAAATGATACTCTCAACTATACTTAATTAAGTGCACAAACATTACATGAGTTAAAACACAAACTTTATGTATATAAATACGGGGTGTATGTATGGTGTATGGTTTTTGGTGTACGTGTAGCAGAACTCGGATCAGTTTTTCAACATTATTTCCAAGCTTTCTTTTTCTATTCCTACGTGAATCTATTTCAATCTCTCTATTTTTTATTTCATCTATTTCTGTAACAAATCCGACCCTTGCACCTTAAAGTCATTATCCCACGTGTCAAAATGGGATACTCAATAACTTTTTTATCCTACTAATATCACTTAAAATAATTACTTATTACACAAATCATTTGTTTTGTAACCATGAAGCGTCTCTCAAACTACACTAGTGAAATATAATTTAAATGGAGTTTGTTATATATGGAATCCATTTGAATATATGTCATAATTTGATTTATCTACATTAGTATGAGCATTAAATCCTTAAAAGTTTTTTGAGTGCTTTAAAATTTTTCTAAAAATAATATAGGGATATTTGAACCCTTTAATATCTTCAACACCCTCAACATTCGCACTGACAAAAAGCATGTGGTTTGCCATGTGTATGTGTATTTTTTTTTCCAACTCTTCTCTCTATGTGTCACTCATAATTTACAATAATTAATGCTACATGTATAACGAAAAAATGTTCATCATACAGTCAACATGTAGTTAGGTACAACATGCACCGAGATAAACACAAAAAATTTTCAAAACAGATAAAAAACACATTACAAAACAGATAAATAAATATTTTTAATTACAGAAGCAAAATAAAATGGGACTTGAACCCATTTAACTAGTGAAAAATAGGGTGAAAATAGGTTGAGCCAAACTAGGCTTTGGTTATAATAAGTCTAGCATGCTTCAAAATTATTCGGCTTAAGTATGAGTCCGTTACTCATCATAGGCTTTTTTTAAGCTCATTCTAACCTTTTTAAAAGTCTAATCTAGACTAAAAGCCTATTCAAAGGGCTACTTGAAACAAAGGGAAAAAAAATTATATATTATCTGTCAATGAAGCTTTACATGTTGTTTATCTAATTAATTCATTAACAAGAAATACAGAAAATGACATTTTTTTAGTTATTTAAATTTGATACAGTCAAGATAAACATGACAGAAGATAAATCATACAAGTAACTAAGAAAAAAATACATTCCTCAAAGATTGAAGTTATATGACAAGAGAAAATAAATTAATAATTAATACAACTAAATGTTACAATGACTACTTAAACTTGGTGAGATTGCACGAGAAAATGCATGGACGGTGGTGACACCAATGTACAAAGAGGTATTTGAGAGAGTGAGAAAGATGAGAAGGGAGAGAGATTTTGAATCTAGTTAAATTTAATTACAAAAATAAGTTAATATTTGATTTTTCTTTTTGAACTAATGCTTTCAATGTTCAATTTTTTTTTAGTAAATATGTATGGGTTTAGGGTGTGGGCCTATTGTGCCTAATAAGCCTTTTGTGCCTAATGAGCCTTTTTTATAACTTATAACTTAACCTATTTAGCTAAAAAAAGGTTTTTTAGAAGTCAGAACTGACTTGTTTGGTAAATATGGAAGGTCTTACTAGGTCTTAAACGAGTTCAGCCAGAGGCCATTGACGAGTGGCCTGACTTATTTCCACCCATAATGAAAAGTAATTGTCACACACTCTCTCCTGCTTCTCACTCACACTAAAAGATGTGTACATTCATGTTATTTCATAAAGAAACATTACAAAATAAATAAACAAATATTATCAAACCTATGACAAAACATAATGGGACCCACAACCAATTAAATTGGAGAAAAGTAAAAACATCATACTTTCTCCTACTCGTCAACCACTTTCCTCATAAACAAGCATAACATAAACAAATATTACAACACACAAAAACAAATATTACACCACTACACATAAACAAATATTACAAAACTTAGAAACAAAAAATTACAGCACACAAAAATAAACATTAAGATTCATTGTCCTTAAATATGCTCTCCATAAAATAAAGACAAAATAAAGAAGATAGCGGAAACGAAAAAGAAAACAAACATTACAACACTAAAAAAATTTTAAAAATATATAGAAAATTAACAACTTAGATCAGAGAAGAATGTCCTTGTGCGTGTTCTCCATTAAGAAGAAGAAATTGTATATTTTTATGTTGAACACAAAGTATTATTGTTTGATTTATCTATGTTAGCATCAATTTTAAACCTTCGAAATTTTATTGGGTGCTTTAAAATTTTTCTAAAATTAATGTAGTCATATTTGAGCCCTTCAAAGCCTTAAACACTCAACATTCACACTCACAAAAAGCATGAGGTCACCAAGTGTTTTTTCCTCCAACTCTTCTATGTACATATCTCTTCCTCTTCTTCTTCTACTTTTTTTTCTTGGTTGTGTGTCTACTCCTTTGAGTGGTACAAAAATAACTTTCCAAAATAATAATGTGATGTTATTTTGATAAAATAAAATTATGTCCATTTACTATAATTTTTTATTAAATAAAATGGTAAGACCAAAGATTGATAGAAAATTTTCACAACTACTATTAAACAAGTGGTAAGTAGTTTGGTCTTTCGTAAGGATAACGAAAAAAGTTTGATTCTCGAGAAGCGTACTTATTGATGTGAGGAGTAACCTTATTTGCTAAATGCCTCAAAATTATGAGATCAATATTATCACTCATAATTATATTATTAAAAAATACATTATTATCAACAAAAGTGTTTGACTCGCACACTTATTTATCTCAAAGTCTGAAATATAATTAAATATATACCCAAAAAAAAGTCTCAGATGTAATAGCATATAATTGGATTTCACATATCGAGAAAATGTATCAAGATAAATCTCAATTTATAAATAAAAAAAGTGGACCATGAATTTACCAAAACATTTTCTTGGATAATTTTTCATTAGAATCTCGCATTTCTTAAAGATAGAATTTAGATAGTCAAATTTTTGGAGTTGAATTAGGTTAACTCAATTTTTATGATATTGGAGTCTATCCTAATTAAAATTGTTATTAGGTCCACATACCGATGTTCATTCCTAAAAGGTCCATTTTGTAGATGATTATTCTTGAGTATGAGAGGGTATGTTAGAGTTTCACATTACTTAAAAATAGAACCTAGATAACTTTTATAATATTAAAACAATCTTCATCCTTTGAATTAATTTTTGGACTTGAGTACAACTAACTCAATTTTGAAGTTTTCTCGTTCAAAATGCAGGACAACATGTGGCCTTGTATATATAAAACCAGCTTTCAATTTCTCACCAATATAGAAGAATCAAAAGAATCCCATGATTAATCTATTTAGGGAACCAAAAAATAGTGCAAGTATACGCATATACGATTAGAGTTGTCGAAATGGGCTAAATTCAATGGGTCAATCCGAATGACCCAAAAAATATGCATGGGTAGTTAGGTTAAAGAAATATGAAGAAAGAAAAATGAGTTGACTTGACTTAACCAAACCCGAATTGGCCAGACCCACTTTGGGCTGGGCCAACCAGATGACCCGAACACCCCTTTTAATAATAATAATAATAATAATAATAATAATAATAATAATAATAATAATAATAATAATATGATGTGCACTTTGTTTGCCCTTACCTGTGCATTTGTTCAATAATTTAAAATATCAATGAATCATCTAATATGGAAGATATTAATAAAGAGATAAGCGAACTGAAAATGATACTGAATACAGGGGAGGCTCACAACTACTAAGTGTTTGAAGTAATTTACCTAGTGTTTTAGATTAGAACAACTACATTCGTGTAAATTTTACTCTTGTAGATTTAGTCGATCTAATTTCAAGTGTTTGACCCATAATGTAAATGATTTGTGTTTTTTATTAATTGTAAAAAAAAGTGTTACAGTCTTGTTACATAACTTACATAACTAAAAGATAGTTACAAACTTACAAAATCTTTGTAAATAGCTCTAGTATGTTGTACCTGATTGAGTAAATTAAATGTAAAATACATTTCCATAATTTTCTTTGTTATAAAGTGATATTCAAACATTTGAGGCTTGAGAATTAATCTAAATCAACTCAAAATTAAGTCAAAATAATCTCAACATTATATATACTAGTTATTTTATTTTTAATCAATAAAATTTAATTACACATTATTACAAACTTTAAATTAGAGTATACATTAAAAAAAATTAAAGTTGATAAAATATGAGCTCTTGGACTAACCCAAAAATAGCATGAATAAACATGGACTAGCATTTTGCTAGTCTAAAAATAACATAACCCGAAATGGCTTAGCCCAATGCTGTCCAATCAAATGGGCTGGGCCGACCCATTTTAACATCTCTATGCACCATAAACAGAGGAGGGGCAACGAGAGAACAAAATGTGTACATGAGTCTCATTATTTCAACTCATTTTTGGGATGTTAAATATGATACTTTCTCTCATATAGGTGTGACCGTGAGGTTATTTGGCATGGGATCTAATTAAAACACTTTATAATTCTTGCATGTCACACGTTTCACTCATATTTAAGTACTCTCCGAATAAAAGTAAGTTTCAACATCTTTATCTTAAATATGTTCTCTCACTTATGAGTAGGGGTGAAAACATACTAGACGCACTAGATTAGTGTCATAAATTTTTCGCATGAGTCTAATTAATTACTTGACCTATTTTAGAGGTTTGGTCTGATTTAGAACTTGGTATGTTGGTATTTTTTTTGTTTATTAATATATTATAATAAATAAATTTATCTTTAAAAAAATATATATATATATATATAAATAATATAATAATATATAAATATTTAACATTTGCATAAATTAACATAACAATTGAAGTTAGTTTGATGATAAATTGACAGGAAATAGCATGATTTTTGTTCAAATCTCATCGCATTAAATTTTGAATAATAATATACATAAGTTTAAACTGGTCAGGTCAGGTCATAGGCCCCAATTAGATTGCCTAGCATGTACCCACCTCTACGTATGATAAACTTGTGCCTACTTAACAATTTTCCTTAGGGTACTCATTTCGGTTCATTTTTATGTTATTTTAAGGGGGGAAATATTATTGGTATATATTGTTGTTTGTTAAAAATGGTTGACACGGTCAGAAATGACCTTGTCCACAATAAACACATTCAATTCTTGATACTGATATATGTCTCGACTTAAATGAATGGCTGGTGTTGTACTCACTTAAATTTTGGATTATAATAATAATAATAATAATATACATTAATTTCACAATTGATCAATATATATTATATAACTTTTAAATTTTACTCTTATATAATTTACAATATTTTAAGAATATGAATACAACAACAACTAATTAAGTCTTGTCCCACAATGTAGTGTCGGTACATGAATCAAGAAAAATAGTTTGACATTAATACAGAAAATTTAACTAAATGTGTTAACAATTAGTAAGGATATTTTAATAAAGCTATTTCATAATTAAATAATGATTTTGAATATGTTAAAAAAAAGTTAGGTTTAAACATATTTTTAATCCCTATAAATAGGTTATTTTAGTTTTGGTCAATCTAAAATTTCCTTTTTTATTTTTGGTACTCTTTCTTCTCTTATTTAGTTTTTGGTTCATGTTGTCTAGATCTAGTGTTAAATGTTGATATTTATAAGAATTGACAAGGTAATTCTTTAAAAAAAAATTTACCAAAAACAAAATTTCCAATATTTGTAAAGACAAAACGCATATTTGAAAATATTAATAGGGACTAAAATTTAGAACGATATAAGGACCAAAAATAAACATAGGAAAAAAATTAGACCAAAATTAAAAAAATATATTTCTAAGGGACCAAATCTAAAATAACCTATATTTAGAGGAAATAAAAACATATTTTAGCCAAAAAAAAATGTAATAGATGTTAGTTTTGCTATATTGAAAGAAGTAGAACTCATCGTCTTCTCTTCTTTGTACTACACACCAAGTTCTATACCAAGTTTTTTCTATCACACTAAGAATCAATGAACACCAAAGATGATAACATAATATATGCAAAAAAGAAAAGAAAAGGGAAAAAAAAAAGTGGATTTTATCTCAAACTGATATTACCTTTTAAATAAAAGGTTATGAATTCAACATGCCACACGTTATATATGACTTGTGATTAGAAGATGAGGTGTGATGAGAATTGTAAAAAGATGGATTTCTTTTGACCATTGGTCTACCACTCAAGAATATTCAACAATAATTAGAAAGTTTATGTCCATCCGACAGAGATGAAGCTAAGTGATATCCACCAATCCCTTTTAATTGTGAGCTTTTGCTTAATCATGCAGGAAACAACAACAATGGTAAAGGAGAATAGGGGAAAAAGGGTTTAGACTGAGTTTGACTGAATCCTTATTTTGTTTCTTGTTTTCTCTTTTTTGTTGTTTGCATGTGACAATCACCAACAAGTTTTAAGCTGAGCGCCGAACATAAGGACCCCAAGATTTGAAGGCCAATAAGTGGAGATTTGTATCGATATGATTTTAGATTAAAATTCTTGTAGTCTTATAATTATACTGAATTAATCACTCTTGTCCCGAATTTTTAAAAACGTTCAATTTGATCATCTATTTGTTAGAATGAGTGAGTTTCATCTTTTTTTTTTAAATTTAATCACATTTTAATAGTGACATCACCCACATTTGAAAAGTGTAGTTAAATGAAAAAATAGACCAAATTTACTCATTTTAATAAATAAATAACTAAATTGAATACTTTTAAAAATAAGGGACGAAAGATATTAATTGGGTATAACTATGAGACAAAAAAAGGGTTTTACTCATAATTTTAATACTTCATATTTAGTCAGGCTTAATTACAATAAAAATGTGACTCACCAGGTTTGTTAAAAAGTAAACTCATCAGAATGCAGTTGCTTGAAACCCAGAAGTCAAGTGACAACGGTTTGACTTTAGAGTTCAGATGAGCATTCCACGGTGGTTGGTGGTGTTCTAGAGCGTACGTGGGGTACCTGCAATGCCATTTCAATGCTCCAGTCAGATCAACAACAAAGAGGTAGTGTGTATGGTAAAGAATAATTTTGTACCTTGTAAGACTAAGGTTGATCTGATATTATAGGTGATTAGGGTGGAATCACCTTTGGGGACATAGGAAATCAATGTTAGACTCAGTTATCTCTAATTTATTCAGTAATCACGTCTGTCATTCTATGATTTCGTCATTTAATCTTAGGATCCTAGCATCATAAATATATCGCGCAGGTTTGCAGACTATTGATGCTTTAGATGGGGTTGAGTCGGGTCTGGGATCCAAATTGAAACCTTCCTTAGATAACCCGAGTTTGGGCTCGGGTCCCTTTTTGGCTTGGCCATGGTGGAGTGATCCGTAACAAGTTTTATTAAAATATACTTTAAGGATTTTGCTAACAAATGCCCTAAGGACACTTTTTAAGAGAGTATAAATAGTAATTTTGTATAGAAAAAGTAAAACTTATGTGTTTCCAATGATATTCAATGTTTTAAAATTTTAAAATTTTCCCCTTTTAACTTCCTTACCCAATGCTCTTATGGCATTGATTAGCAAAACTCATAATTTAATAAGAGGGTGTTAAAATTGTATCCATACAAAAGTTTTTCATATGCATATGCCATCAAGGTGGTTTTCATCTTTGGAAAATATCTTATATAGGTAAAAACATCAAGCTCTTGGTCAAGATAATCCTTTCGGGTTAGGTGCTCTTTGTAGAAATGTAATTTCTTTATTACAAATTAACTTTATCTTGCTTCCACGACACACTTGGAAATCTGGTTAGGTTCTCATTGTATAAGTGTAACTTCATTACTACATATGGAAATTTATCTTCCAGGGAGAAACTCACCGGCTATAAATATACAAATATAACAGGAGGATGTTGCTTTATTGTCCGAGTAAAAAAAATAATAGTCCCTCTATTTGCACTCCACAAAAATTGACACTTTGTGTACACCATTGATAGAAACAAACATTATAAAATAGAGAAAAAAATTACAAAACAGAGAAACAAACATTATCAAACACATAAACAAGCTACCACGCTCCAACTTAGGACGTGACTGCACGTAGGGTTACTGCCCTATGGAAGCTCTGACGTGGCATACTAACATGCATGAAATGCTTATAAAATAAATAAGTAACTTTATTTCAAAATAGCTAACTTTATAAAATAATTGGTTTCATACAACTTGTTCAAATTCATCAATACTGAGTTACATAATGTCTAATATCATAACTAAAAATAAAATACTGAAATACTAAATGAAGGATCCTGCCCTAAACATCTGGATCATATCTAACATGACTCTGGTAGACCCAACTACAAAGCAAAGCTTACCACTGACGTTGAATCCTCGCTTCTACTGGATAAGGGGGATGTTTTCACTGTCCTTTACTGTATCTGAAAAATGATATTGACAAAGAGGTGAGTTTGTCATCTTAGTGGTGGGTACCTCAATACCACACAAATAACATATACTTCATATAGTCATGGCATTTAGATATACATATACTGAATAATAAATATAATATAAAAGCTGAAGTAAATCTAAAATAATCTACTGAAAAGTAAATCTAATTTATTTGCAGCGTGTGCCCGACTCCCTGACGGAGGGGCTTGAGGAGAGATATCTTTCGATCCTCGATTCAGGGAACCTCAATTTGACCTTGTTTCACCAGGATGAATCCTGAAGGTTCTGGTACGCTCAACCCAAATACATGTGAGGGCATGCATATCGTAATCTAAGCAGCCTAGCGCTCACGCAATCTAGATATGGAAGGACACACATGCCATAATCTGAGGAGCTTGATACTCAAAACTATCTAATATTGATTCTGATCTACGAGGTCGTTGACCCCGTACTATTCTAGGTCATATATCCTAAGATCTAATGTTTGTAAAGTCCTTAAGGTGAGCTAGCTTGGTTACCCAAGTTGTTCGGACCTAAGTCTGCCGATTATAATAGGGGTATCCTAGTTAACTTAGTCTTATTTACTTGTCCGGAATCAATGACTAAGTTCCCATACTTAGGGAAGGATTCCCAGGTAAGAGATGTGTGTCACAATAGACAACTTAAGTACCAAGTATTGCCTTGCCAAAACCCGCACTTAGGGTCCATTCCTTAACTAGAGTCTTTATTACAGTCTGTTTTGTAATCCTAACCAAACAGTTCGAAGGGATATCATGCCTATAGTCTTAAGTCTCTTCCTTATCATAGCATAAACATATCATAATATAATATATCATGTAAGCATGACAACTGTCAACTACTAAGCATATATATACATATATAAACATCTTATGATGCACAACTGACTCTATATGAAGGGTCACCGAGGTGGAACCGTCAAAGTGTTGGGACCTCCACTCACTTGGAATGTCGTGGAACTGAGAAGCATTGTCACTAAGAGCTTCAAGCGGTGTATTTTGGGCACCTAGAAAGGACAACATAAACCACACCATCAGAAACCCATAAGAAAAACATAATTGTAGGTTTTACAGTAGTGATTTGGCATTGCTACGCCGATCTGGCATCGCCACGATGGTCGTGGACTGCCATAGGGCCACCACTACCAAAGTAGTAGTGCTGGGGCCTACTACCCTATGCCATCATTAAAAAGATTGGATACCTACCCTAGGTGAAGACTTTGCATCTTCACAAGAGAGAGAGAAAGAAACTGAGTGAGAACTTTGTTCTAGAGAGGAGAGGAGTCTGAAGCTTTGAGCGAGTTAAAAGGGGGAGAAGAGAGCCCTATATATAAGCAGAGAGGTGGCCAAAAGGGCAGGTTGGGCCCTATTCTTGGCCGGGGGGGCGCGAATTAGGGTTTCTGATTAGCAGCGACGCGTTGGAATGCGCCAGGGGCACTACAACACCTCGTTGTTGCCGATGCGCTAAAGCGCGCTATATGTGTTACAGCGCGTCTCCAAAACTCACCCAGGCCCTTGCGATGGACTCTTTATCGCAGGCCGTTACACGAACAACATTAAACACATGCGTGCTCATGCATACACAAAACACAGAAACAATTATTATCAAATACATAACGAGCAAATTTTAAACACACACGTGTTTGTGCATGCATAAATGCTTGATAAAAATATTTATTTCTCTGTGTGGTGTATGCAAGTGTCAATTTTTTGAGTATACAAATAGCATTTTGGTAAAAATAATAATAATAATAATTACATAAACAACAACAATCACAAAAAGAAAATGAAACCGAGATATGTTATAACAAGAATTTGAGTGTGTTTAACGAGCACACTAAGATTTATTTTTAGATCTCACTCTTGTTATTGCATTGTCAAACAATTTAAAACTAAATTGTTGGCATACAACTTTTAAAATCTTGGAAAAGGTAAAGTTTTATCCTCTAAGGTAGCGTTTGTTTACTAAGACAATATAGAAATATTGAGACACAAGGACAAAAATCTTGTTTGTTTACTGAGACAGACAAAAAGTTTGTATCTCATGACAAAATTTGTTTATTTTCTGTACCTCCACTTTGCTGGGACACAGGGATAAGACATGGGGACACAACCTTTCAAAGTAGGATAATGTATTTTTTTAAACTTATTCTATTAAATTAATGCAATAAGAGTATTTTAAATCATTTCAAGTGCATTATAACGACCCGCGAGGTCATAAGGGCCCAGGGTGGTCTCAGAGACGTGATACATAGCCCTTAGTGTGATCCAGTGGGTCGGTAGCAGTGAGGTGCTTCAGCGCCCCTAACGCGCCGTTGCTGATCAGTAAACCCTATTTCCAATCTTTGGGCTAGGAGAGGGCCCGACCCGCCCTTTTGGCCATTTTCCCCTATAAATAGAGCTCTCATCCCCCCTTTCAATTCGCTCGGAGTTTCAGACTCTTCTTTTCTCTAGAACGAGTTTTGCTCACTTTATTCCTCTCTCTATCTCTTGTGAAGACGTAACGTCTTCACCTAGGTAGGTAGCCAATCCTTTTCAGGATGGCCTAGGGTAGTACGCCTGGCGCCACTACTTTGGTAGTGGTGGCCTATGGCAGCCCACGATTGCTGTGGCGATGTCGGAACATTGTAGCGATGACAGATCGTTACCGCAGAGCCCACACGTTAAAGATTTCTTTATGGGTTCCTGATGGTGGTTTAAGTTGGCCTTTCAAGGTGCCAACACCATGCCGCTTAGAGCCCCCAATTCCAGTGTTCCTCAGTTCCGCAACATTCCAGATGAGCGGTGGTCGCGACACATCGATGGTTCCACTTCAGTGGTCCATCAATAGAGTCATTTGTGCTTTATAACATGCTAGTAGATATTTATATACATGATCAGTAGTTGACAGTTGCCATGCTTATGTGATATATTATTTATGACATGTTATTTATTTATATGCTTATACCATGCTATGCCATGTTATGTTAGGACAGAGACCTAGAATCCTAGGCACGAAGGGAAGGTTCTAGCTAAGGCAAGACTTGGTACTTAAGATGTACATTGTGACGCACCTCTCTTACTTGGGAATTCTGTCCTAAGTGTGGGACCTTAGATCTTGAGTCTAAAGTAATGAATAAGATTAACTAACTAGGACACCCTGTCATAATTAGTAGACTTAGTCTTAACAACTTGGGTAACCAAACTAACTCACCTAAAAGGCGTCACAAACAGTAGATCCTAGGGTAGATAACCTAGAATAGGATGAGGTCTACAACCTCCTTCCCCAGACTCAGCATTAAATAGATATGAGCGCAAGGCTCCTCATATTATGACATGCGTTCCCTACCAGACCCTTGAGCGCAAGTCTCCTCATATTTAGGGTATGCATACCCTCAAAGATATCAGGATTGTGTGCGTATCAGAACCACCCAGATTTATCCTAGTGAATCAAGGTTGAGTTGAGGTTCCGTTGAATCGAGGATCGAGAGGTCACTCTCCTCGCTTCCCCTCCGCTAGAGGAGGCAGCGCATACATACACAGATCAGATTTACCTTCCAGTAGTTTATTCAGTTTATCCAGATTTACCTTACAGTATGTATTCAGTCTTGCCTCAGTTTCCATGCTTTTATTATTATTTATTTACTCAGTATATGCGTATCAATATGCCATGATTATATGCTAGGTATGTGTTATTTGTATGGTACCGAGGTACCCACTACTAAGATGACAAACTCATCCCTCTATCGATAACATTTTCATATTCGGTTAAGGATGGTGAGAACGTCCCCCTTGTATAGTGAACGAGGATTTAGGTGTTAGTGGTAAGCTCCACTTCGAGTAGGGTCTACCCGAGTTATATAGTTATGCTCCAGATGTCTAGGGCAGGATCCTTATTTAGCATTCCAGCATTTCATTGCAGTCATGATATTTAGATGTAAATTCGGTATTGATTTTCAAGTCAGTTATATGGAAACAGTTATACAGTTGTTACTTTATAAATAAAAGTCATTTATTTATCTTTATGAGCATTTAATGCTTGTTTAGTATGCCACGTCAGAGCTTCCGTGGGGCAATAGCCGTATGTGCGGTCAAGTCGTAAGTTGGTCCGTGACATGCATTTTTGTCTTGTCTTTATTAAATAAAACAAGATATAGATATGAATAAGTGTGTCTTGTATACTGTCACCAAACAGAATATAAGATTGACTAGTATATCTCTGTCTTTTTGTCTCTGTCCCCATGCCTCTATATGTCTTTGAATTTCAGTCTTGTCTCAGCAACCAAACACAACCTAAACCTTTTTTCTTCTCTGATCAACTAATATATGTATTTGCTATTGACGCACACACAAAATCACTTTTTAAACCTTCATGTAATGTACGTCACTTAGGAGAAACTTACCGACTTTGAGTCTACAAATATAATAACATAAGCATGATGCATTATTACTTGAGTAAAAAAAATAATAATAATCAAATAACAACAATAACACAAAAGACTGAACTTGGGATTCATTATATTAAGAATTTGAGTATGTTTAAGGAGTACACTAAGATTTATATGTAGATCATACTCTTGTTATTGCATTGTTAAACAATTTAAAACTAGTTTGTTGGCATACAACTTTCAATATCTTGGTAAATGTAAGTCCCCGTTAAACAATCTAAAACTAGTTTGTTGGCATACAACTTTCAAAATCTTGATAAATGTAAATCCCAAAATCGCTATACCTTCTATTTTTTGCTATTAGCGTAAACGAAAAATTCCAAAGATAATGAGAGGGGTACAAGTAGTAAATAGTAAAAGGGATTATCATACACACAATGACTAATTAATCATAAAATAATCGCTAAAAGAATAAATGGAAAGGAATGTTGTTTTGGTAGTTTGATAACTATTATTTAACAAATTCAAAAATTAAAAGTCAAACAAAACGAGATAAGAAGAGTTATATTTAAATCAATAAGAAGCACATTTAAGGTATCTGACAAACACGTGACCAACCATCCACCCAAAACCCGATCCACCCATTCACCAAAAGTTCGACCACCATCAATGGACTCCAAGTACCATTCAACCCATCATTCACAAAGTCACCAACCCTCTTCACCTTAACCTCCTTGGGCTCCACAGGGTACCTCCCTGAGAAGCAAGCATAGCAGAAATTAGGGGACTCCTCCCCCAATAACCTCTTCAAGTTGTCAAACAGCAAGAATGGCAGCAGGTTAGAACTAATGAAATCCCTAATCTCATCCACACTCATCATGTTCGAAATTAGCTCCTCCGAGCTTAGCGTCTCGACGCCGTAGTAACATGATCCAACGACCGGAGGGCTGACAATTCTCATGTGAACTTCCTTGGCTCTAGCCTTCTTCAACATCCTCACTATCTTGGATGATGTGCTTCCCCTGACAATGAAATCATCAACATCCACCAGTCTGTTACCTTCGAGAACTGTGCAAACGGGAGAAAGCTTTAGTTTCACGCTGAAATCCCTAATTTTTTGAGAGGGCTCGATGAAGGTTCTGCCAATGTAGTGTGACATGATTAAACCTTGCTAAAAGGGGATCCCTGCTTTCACGGCATAGCCTAGAATGGCGACGGCACCAGAATCGGGAACGACTTTGAGAGAGAAAGTGAATTGGAGGAGAATAGTGACCCAATTTAGGGCTTAGGGTTTTGGAGAGGGATTATTTCCTTTTTTTTTTTTTAAGAACATGTGTTGGGTTTTGGGTGAATGGGTGGGTCGGTTTCGGGTGGATAGTTGGTTATGTGTTTGTCATGTGACGTGTCAAATGGCACATTTTACAAACACGTCAACAGATAACATCTCTTACTAATGGTAGGGACTAAAATCAACCAAAAACAATTTTGAAGGACCAAACACAAACTTTCTAATTTTAAGGGATTAAAAACATATTTAAGCCAAAAGAAAAAACCTAATGCAACCTAGTTAAAGTAGGATGACCTATTATGGTAGTTTGAATAAAGGGTAACCATTTGGTGTGCATATTTTCAGGGTGCACAAGAAAACGTAACCAAATTTACTAACGTTAGGTGAGGTTAATGTACAAAAAATGAGCATAAAAGCTTGTTGCAGTGAGCAAGTCATTTAGGTGCATATTGTAGAGTGCAAGTTGAAATTGAAATTAGAGAAGTTTTGGGGACCAATTTTTGGTACGAGATGAAAATGGGTTGAGTTTCTACGTCAATAATATCTCATACCAAACACAATGCTAGTATGAGACTATATCAAAAGGTAGATCTTCGCATCTCTTTTTTTAACTTGCAAGGTGTTTTAATTTATTTTTATGGAGCAAATTTCTCATTCTACAACAAAATTTGTGTCAAGAGAGGCCACCCTCTTAAAAAGGCCATTCAGTTTATCAAGCGAAAATGGATCCTTCTAAGCCGAACGTAATCAGTGGGCCAAAGATCCATTAAATTCGATGGTTAAAGAGGGGAAAAAATCATTGATATGAAAAACAATAAAAAATCAAGACAAAAGAGACAAACAGACCAAACAGACATAGCAGCAAGATGGCCTGATATCCCAACCTCTACTTAATACCTTATAATTCCACATCCCAATTTGGACTGAAGTCTTCAAAGATCATTTTATTCCTTAGCCGCCAGATGGACCAGTAAGCTGCATAAAGAAGCAACATCCATGGTTTCTTGTCAAAATCATGGAAAGAAGCTCCTACCCACGCATCACAAAAAGCAACAGAGTCACAAGGAAAGCCCCACTTGATGTTACACCCAAGGTTATCAAACTCGCAAGTTTACCTAAACTCGTGGAACATGGGTATACCCGAATCGTAAATTCGTAAGAGTTTACTTATTATAAAAATATTAAAAAAAATATTTATAATACGTTAATATAATATATTAAAATTATAGTAACGCAAAATATAAGTCACAATTTCATTTCCAAGTCATAATTAGGTAAACATAAGCCATAAAGTACATCAAATAAATTAAAATCGCACAAAAAACAACATATCAAAGCTTCATAATATATAAATTAACTTATCATAAGTCAAGGTATCAAGATATTCTATTTAGAAATCCTAATTAAGAGTGACCTTTGGGAAATATTGTGTTTTGAGCTTTCAGAGGCTAAATTTTGACTAAAATAGTAAACTCGTGAGTTTATCCTGAGTTAGGTGAGTTTATCTGAGTTTACACTCGAATTTACTCAAGTTCGAGTTGCTAAGCGAGTTAACTCGATTTTGAGACCCAAACTTGTAAACTCATAAGATTTTAAGAGTTAACTTGAGAGTGTTACACCAAAACAAGAAACCATACCAGATTTTTGTCGAGATAGGGCAAGCAAATAAGATATGGTCCAAAGTTTCCATGCAGAGTTACATAACGGACAGCTGACATTAGTCCCAGGTAGGCAATTCAGCCTAGCCAGCCTCTCTCTCATATTGAGTCGCTTCTAAAGGAGAAACCAAATCAATAGCTTGACTTTTAGGGGAGGGGGTGAGACCCTTCCACACCTTACTACCTGCAAGCTACTCCACCGATGACCCCACTTGGGTCTTGAAAACTTGCAAGGAAAAAAAAAACACGAAAAAACACCCAAAGGATCTAAGGCCAAAAACACTCATCACTATTTCCCTCAATTATACTTTGTTAGTTAAGGGCTAGAAGAAGATCCGTAACTAAGGGGCTCCTCTCAAGTAGACAGATTCCTTGACCATATAAGACTCCAACACCATACCCTGTTCACCCAAGCACCCATCTTCGGAAATTTACAATTCTTTTGCATCGAGATCATAAAATGCATGGGAAACCTCTTGTGGAGACAAATATCACTATGTTTGGATGGATGACTAAGAATGGAAATGTTTATTTTGTTGAAACTGTGTTTAGGAATAAATTTAATGAAATTGTGTTTTGTCCCTCCCTTGCCACTCAAACTCCCTAATTTTTCACCCTCCAAATTAGGAAGTCAAAGAAGAATGAGTTACAAATTTTCTTTATTTACCTCATTAAACTTGTTAAACATCCAAACAAAGAAATGGTTTGGTTTAAACATCTACATCCTTTGTCTCTCCCTTCTACTCCATTAATAGTCATTCCTTTTCGCCATCTAAAACACTTCCCCAACATAGCCTTAGGTGTTAGTGTCAAAAAAAGAAAATAAAAAACTTATTGTAGCAAGTCATTTGGGTATATACTGTAGAAGTGCAAGTTGAAATTGACATTTGAGAGGTTTTGTAGTGTGGACGAATCTTTTCTTTTTTTTTTTTGAGTAGAGAAAGCTTGTTAATATTGAAGAGGCCCAAAGAAGACATAGGTAAACACAAAGGCAAAGTTTAAAATAGGGGTGAACATGGGTTGGGTTGGGTAGGACCCGCCCATGTCACCAATCCGACCCGCCTATCAACGTGCGGGTCGGGTAAAAAAAAAATTTGCAGGTGCCCGCCATACCCGCCACCTGCCCAGGTCGGGTCGGTTTAGGTGGGTCGGCGGGTGACCCGCCCTCTTTTTTTTAAACTTTTTTTTTTTAAAAAAATTCAATTTCTTTTTTAAAAAATCCATTTTTTAATAGAAAAAAATATTATTTTTTTTAAAAATAGACACTTATTTTTAAATTAAAAAATATTATTTTTTTAAATTAAAAAATCTATTTTTTAATTTAAAAATCTATTTTTTAAATTATTTTTTAAATTTAAAATAATCATATTTTAATAATTAAAAATTAAAAATAATATATATCGACAGGTTAGCGGATTGGGTTGAGAAGTAGGGACCCGAGACCCTACTCGTATAATATGGCGGATCCATTAGATCCGACCCGACTCAATCCAACCCAACGCGGGTTGGGTTGGGTCGGATCGACGGGTTGGATTAAATCCATGTTCACCCCTAGTTTAAATGTTTTGAATAACCCAATACCAAAACATTCTCCCGCCCTAACCCAAACTTATTAAAAAACCTTTATGAGAAAAATTCCTCTAAAAAAAGACCACTAAGAAAAAGAGTACCCCAAAAAAAGGCTTACTATCCCAAAAGAAAAGGCAAAAATAAAAAAAA
>QANU01043803.1:90013-147955 GCA_003254905.1 Nissolia schottii
ACACACGCGATACTACATACTGCATACATTACATGTTAAAAAAAAATTAATAATTATGTGATATATATTTATACAATATAACAAACACGCCTAAATATACAAAAAATATACCCCAATGCTTAAATAAGATCTCATAAGAGGACAAGAATACAAAAATCTCATAAATAAATCTTACTACTAAAGTCTCAATGCCTCCAATTTGGACCTGGAGAACCTAGCAAGTGCCCTATTAAACTCTGCCTCAACCTCGCCAGCGAGGCCCAATTCACCGAAACCCTTAAGCCCATTAACTAAAACCTTAACCACATACTCATCCGGCTCAACACCCGAATTCTCCCACCACCCACTCCTCTTCATCATCTCGTAAATCCTGACCGTCGATTCCACCCTCCCAGCAGAAACAACGGCCTTGATCAAACTCACGAGCCCCTTGGGATCGTCGCACCGGATCCTACCCTCTTCCTCATCAAGCTCCAAGATCAGACGGTCCACGTCTTCCGGTAAACCGCAAGACGCGAGCGCGCTGACCATCTCGGAGTAGAGGGAGAGATCCGCGCCGTACTCGGATCTGACGGCGGAGAAGACTCGGAGCGCGAGGAAGCACTGTTGCTGGCGTAGGAGCTCCCGCAGGGTGGCGAGGAGGTCGTTCTTGATAAGGCGCGTGAGCGTGTTGGAGACCAGCGCGTGGAGGTTCGGGGGGTTGGTTCGGTGGAGGCGCTTGAGGGTTTGGATGGCTTGGATTGCTTCGATGCTGAGTATGCGGCCTTTCACGAGTGGCCCACGCTGCGACCGCGGGCCGCCGCACCGCACCGGAACGTAGCTCCGGCGAGTGAAGGAGGGTGGGAGCCGAGAGGCGTGGGGTTTGAGGAAGGTAGGGTTTTGAAGGTGGAGAGAGGAAGCCATGGAAGCAGCGAAAACGAGAACCACAGACGAGAGTGAAGGGTTTATCAACAAGAAAACTCAGCTTGTTTTGTTTAGTTTACCAAGGACCAGGAGTTTGGGAGTGTTGGACATGTTGTAATGACAGTTTTGTCCCTGTACTAAGTAAAATCAACGAGGCTTAAATATTTTTCTTACATTTGGATTAGGTGCTTCTAAAACTCGTGTTATTTATATGTGCCATCACGAAAATTTAAGAATTACAATTATTACCTATAACTTAAGTTATTATATTTTTAGGTGTGTCTAAAATATTCAATATTTATATAATAAGACATATATTATATTTGTTGTCTTAATGAAATCATTAATATTTGAGCCTATTACTAGAATTTTGACTAATTCAACTCGACTCGACTGAGGTCCTTGAACGGATATGACTCTCCTAGCCATGATTTTTACTATTCACAAGAGTTTTGAGTTTCCAGTCACAAGGCGTATTATGCTTAAACTTTTTACTTTGTCATCCAATTAAACTTTATCGAAAAAATGAACCCTACTAATTTGGCCTAACCTAATCTAAGAAATAAGGATTTGAGGGTTTATTTCATTCAAATTAAAGCTTAAAACCATGATATCTATTTACAAATTATTACATGTATATTCTACACATCCTCATAAAATAAAGAAAAAACTCTCAATTTTGTTCCTATTAACTTTCACTTTGGTCAATTTTGTCCTCGTGAAAAAAAAAAAGTTAGTCAAAATTGTTCTTACAAAATACAAAAGTCAGTCATGTTAGTCCTTTTGTCACTTTTCTAATGGTGACAGTTGACGTGGCACATAATTACGTAAATTTTTTTAATGCACTCACCTTTGCTGTCATTATTAGAGAAAGTGACGAAGGGATTAACGTGACTAAGTTTTGTATTTTGCAAGGACAATTTTGGCCAATTTTTTTTTTAACAAAGACAAAGTTGACTAAAGAGAAAATCTAGGGACGAAATTGAGGTTTTTTCTAAAAAAATAATAAAAAACTAATTTTTGTTAACCTAATGTCAATTTAACTATTAACTATATTATACAAGTGTTATGGACTAACCCAAATGGGCCTCCAAAAGACTCCATGGATCATGGGCCAGAAGCCCAATCCATCTTCCACAAGATAGCCATCACGGAACAAAGAGGATGATCCGGATCCAGGGAAAAATGTCCGGCACCTGAGAGAAAAATCCGGGATAACAAAGAAATCCCCAGAAACTTCTCCGCTCATCTTGACAAGCGATCCTTGGGTATAAAAGAAACTGTTCACTAGGTACGAACTAGAACCCAATTTTCTTACTTTACTCACTATCATATAGGCATTTTCTTGGGCGTCAGAGTGTTTGCAGGTACTCCCGCCATCATCCTGGAGACTCACCAAGGAGGCAAGGAGGCTTGGAGTCCAACAGCCTCCGGGGAAGCATTTACCTCGGTATATTGGCGCCGTCTGTGGAGAGCAACTTTTATTGCAACATCCCACATTTCGGACGACAAACCTCCTTCACCTTGTCTCAATGCCACCAAAACTCACTAGAAAGACCTATCGTACTGTGAGATCAATAGAGAACTGAGGAGCAGTTTCAATCGGAAGCACCGTCCACCCCACCCACCATATCGAGATCCCAATTCTCAAAGAAATATCGCAAGGCCAAGCTCTACTGACCACCCAAAACAACAACGGGGAAGAGAAAGGGCCTCCACACCCAACTTAGCGGCAGTATTGCAGGACCAGGCGACCAAAATACAACAGCTTAAAGCATCCCTCCACCAGCTCCAACAAGTCGAGGATCGCTGACGAAAACAAATGGAGATCCGAATAGCTACAGACAGAGCTCGAGAAGAGGTGGAGCTTAAGAAAAAAAGAGGTCCTCAAACAAGCGAAGGACAGAAATCGTCATCTCGATGGTCTTAACCTTGAGGATGGGCGATACAACACAAACATTGCCCAAGAAGAACATGTTCTAGAGTTCGCGTTTAGGCCCACCACGGACCACATATGTGAACCATAGACAGAAACAGTCTGCCACTAAGAAAAGCCAAAGGGAAGGAAAACCACCCTTTTGCTGATGAAATTTTTAGATACAGCCCCCCATGTATGGTTTTTCCCCTCCAATTGAACACCTAGCTGCTTTTGGCCACAGGATGGTTCTTGACGGGGCCACGGAGGCAATCCAGTGCAAATCCTTTCTCGTGACTTTGTGGAAGGGAGCCTTTAGTTGGTTCAACACACTCCCACCTAAGTGCATCTGGTGCTTTGACGATTTGGCCAAGCGCTTCCTAGCCAGTTTAACTAAAAAAATGTGTATTATTTCATGTGTTTTCGGTCATATATTTTTATCTCTCAAATTGTGATTTCCTTGCTTAGTATAATTTTTTTAAAATAAAAAATTAAATTAAGATAACATTTGAAGATACATGACTATATTTAGAGTTGTAGAGTAAAGAAAGGTAAGGTAAAAAATATTTCGTATAAGTCTCCAACCCGTCACTACTATTTCAAGCTTTTGATTTTAGTTTAAAAATGTCTTCTAATCGTAACAAATTTCAAAAATTCATCATTACATAAAAATTCATTATTGTATAATTTTTGAGAATTTAATTTATTTATAATTATTGATAATTGAAAGTATTTATTATAAAATGTACTTGGTCGTCACATGTGAAATTACATAATATTATAGATAAGTTTTGCTTTATACATAGTATAGAATAAAGTATAGATTACTTTATTTTTTTTATTTTTAGTTTAAACATATTATAAATTCTATTTGTTAATATAAAACTCTATTAATTATTGACGTAGTTAATAGGGTGTCACATCAGTAATATTATGTCAACAAAATAAATACATTTGACCTACATGTTTAAACCAAAATCACAAAAATAAATTTTTAGGATCAAATTCCAAATCTTAAAAATTTATCTAGGACCCAAAATATATTTAAACCAATCAACAATTAAGAAAATATATTTTTAATTTTCAGTATTTATATGTTTTGCCTTTTTGGCTTCTCAGGAATCCACGGCACGAAGACGTGATTGATCTAATGTGGTCATGCGTTTATTTGGATTTATATTATATAACCGAAAACATGTCAACAATTGCTGGAGTAGCTCAGTTGGTTAGAGCGTGTGGCTGTTAACCACAAGGTCGAAGGTTCAACCCCTTCCTCTAGCGCTTGCTCGCTCTTGTTTTATTCATTTCTCCTTTGTTACCTTATGAAATATGAATTAACTACATGTAATTGAGTATTTCACTATTTTGTGAGGTTCCCTCGAGTTGGATCACCATAGTTCTGTATACATCAACTAACTCGGCATCTATATTTCCTAAAAGCAGAATATTAATTGTTAGAACACTTTCACGATCAACCCATTTTTTTTGTTGTGTACATTGAAATCTGACATAGAAGATCCCACAGGCAAACATGAACCCTCTCTACAACCATGTTTGAATGGATATCATATGAATTATTCTAAAAACCAGATTTTTACCAACTGAAATGAAGGATATTGCTATGTTTGAAACTATATATCATTTTCCCTCCATTTTGCCCTTTTGATAAAGTTGGATTGAAGTGGGATATCTTACTGTTTGTCAAAAGCGTCATATTAGCCAAAACTTACAATAATAGCGTCATATTAATTAGGCAAAACCTACAAGAATGATGACTTTCATTTAATTTCTGTTTACTTTGTTTATATTTTTTCCTTATCTTTCATGTGATTTTGTAGGATTTATGCCAAAAAATTTGGTGCACAATATTCTCTCCCACGTATCTTATAGAAGTACCCTAGCTACTACATACCTTTATGATCCAATATTACTCTCTCTCCCTCTATTATTTTTTCCTTCTTTGGTCCTATTTTTGATCTTAAGGCTTTTGTTTTGTAGATTTTTTATAGGCCTGAACTATGGCATCTTCACCACTCACACCCCATATCGGAGGTTATTGTCAACACATGCAACGCAACGTTTCGGAGAATGGTGATGTTCCTTCTCATCCAATGCCTACTATATATGAATGATGGGCATATTAATGATTTAGCATATGAGATTGATGATGAGTTCTATGATTCTATTCATGAGGCAAGCCTTAATCACGATCCTATGCCAATGTTGTGTGTCAAAGCAATTGCAGAGTCATATCATGAGTTCGACGCTAACGATGTCGATGTGGTTGTTGCTGACGTTGTTGTTCAGATCCGCTCATTGATCGATCGTGATGGCAATGGTCCTTTTTTATACATGGTTGAGAAGGTCGTCACCAAATACCAAGCCCACAACAATAAGATGGTCTGAATCTATTGTATTATGCTGACTGATTTATATATTTGCTTGCTGTGTGATTAATGTGGCTATTTTTTATTTTTTTTTCCTATTATTTACAGGTCATTCCAGCTTGGTTTGTTTGTTGCACGTGCTTTTCCTTTTCGCTTGACATGAACTGCTTACTGAATCAACCTACATTGGAGCCACAAGAGGGAGAAAGAGGTTACGTGATGAAGGGATGAGGCAAATTCTCTAGGAACAATTTCTTCCAAAGTGGGAGTGTGATTCACCTGACTGTATTGTCTCACAATAAGTATGTAGTTTTTGTTGATATAGTCAATGTTGAAAGTTTTTATGTTGGTATTTGTTTTGTGTGTAGGATAAGTCTGTGGTAATGGGATGTTGTTGACGTTCAATTGAAGAAATGCAAGTTTTTTTTTATCAATGAAGCGCTACTAGAATTCATTTGGTTATGCTTACCTTATTATTAACTTAGAAAGAAAAATTTTAGCAAAACTATCATTTCTCAAGTGGTTATTAATGTGTCATGAGCTCCTATTGTACTGTATCATTAATATTAGTGTCTTATAATTTAGTAAGTTGGTTGTTGTTAGGGCTGTTAACAAACTAATCCATTTATTTCTTTATTTCTTTGAGCAAAATGAAACAACAATGAAATTTAGTAGTTGAAATATAATAAATAATGTTAAATCATAAGTCGGAATATAGTTTATGTGACATACTAAGCATGAAATTTAGTAGTTATTGTTTTTGTTATGCTAAACAAAATTTGTCTTTTCATTATCTGAAGCTATTTTCTTATAAGCATAATATATAAATACCCACATTTAATGCAATTTAAATAGCCTATTATTATAAGCAGAAGTGGATCTAAATTCTTTAGGTAATGGATAAATGTATATTATTGAGCAAGCTATAGTAGGAATACCTTTTTTTTCTAAAGAAATATATTAAAAAAAAGATTGAACATATAATTAAATTTTGTAATTCCAAGCAATCAAAAGGAATTTGGTTCTTAAAAAGTTACAATTGATTTTGACTATTTGAATGGGTTTACAATCAAACATAAAATGATAAATTTAAAAATAAAATAATTGGCTATTACTTTTTGGTGAAAAAGAATGAGTAAAAGGGACACGAGTAAAATAATTCAACCCTTCACTACCCTCTTTTTTACATTTTTCTTTTCGTTTTTTACTTTTATCGCTTTAGTATTTCAGTATCATTACCTTCAACAATGACTTTGGATGAGAGGAATGGAAGTGAATTGAGTTGTAATTTCGTGTTATGTCTCTTTAGAATGATAATAAATGTGTTTGTTTGCACTTATTTTTAAAAGTACACGTATAAGCAAAAAGAGAAACACATTTAGTGTTTGGAAAAATCTGTAAACGTACGTACTTATATATGTTGTTAAACTATTTGGGTGTAGCAAACTAAAAAAGTACTTTTTGTATCCAAATTTACCATTTGGTGGAAAGGTAGTTGTGTTGGGGTTAATTTTAGGCAAATTCTTTTGGTGATTCCAAAGGGTTCAAGGTAAGACATTTGTACGGGCGACCCAAAACTCATACTATTTGTGTCTTCTTGCAAAATCCTATTGCTTACTCAAAACATGAGACTAATAGTTTCTGGTCGCGATGTAGAAAAAGTTGAACTAAAAAAATTTGTTGCATGGCTATTAGACATTGGTGATGGTATAGTTAGTGATTCTACGAAAGATGAGTCGAAAGTGAAAATTTCAGATGATATCCTTATTAAAAATTCTGGTATAGCTTTAGACTATCGCATAGATTTTGTTTACCCATGTCTATTGGAAAATTTGTTAAATGTTTATTATTTCAAAGAAAGAAGTATTTTGGCTTCTACGTTAGAAATTGTTGCAACTGTAAACAACTATATAATGTCTAGACTTCTTGGTGAGGAGAAGTTGTATATACTTGAGTTCTAACTCGGTTTGCATAGAAGAAGACAACATAGAATCTAAACTTGAGGCAATGTCCCAAAGATATTAAATCGATTAAATTGTTCTGACTTACCCCCCTCCCCCACACAAGTTAATATTGAAGTACGCATACAAGTAATGTTGTTTGAGGAATATTCATCAATCTAATGATTTGTACAATGAAACATATAGTGTTTTAAGTGTAAACGTTAAAGTCTCACATTGATGAAATTTCGATTAATTGAAGAGTATATATATTTGGGAAGACCCATAAACCCATTGCCTTAAGGTTTTAGGTCAAGATGTGTCATCTAACCCGCTTTATGTCTCACTTAGTTCATTTGTTTAAATCTCCTCTGATTTTGGGCTCCCCTCACTGCCTTTAAGCCCAACAAGTGGTATCAGAGCCGATGGTTTGAATCTGGCCTAAAATTTCCTCACGATGTTTGCACACCATGTCATGAGAAGAAGCTTCCACCGAGGTGGGGAGCATACGAAGACCCATAAATCCATTGCCTTATACAGGCAACAAGGTTGGTGAAGTTGTGTTGATATCAATGATAAATATGATTCTAAATAATGAAACACTCCCTTATAAGTTTTAACGGAGACAATTTCCAACTACAGTGTCATTTGCTATGACAATTAACAAGTCTCAAGGTCAAACATTAATTATCTATAATTGGGTTATATATTCCTAGAACCAGTTTTCACTTAGTTATATGTTGCTCTTTCAAGAATAAAATCTAAACAAGGATTGAGAATACTGCTATAGAATCATGATGGTATTCATAAAGGTTGTACAATAAATGCAGTGTACATAGAGATATTTGAGAATCTTACTTAGATGGTGAGTATAACTTACTTTTACATAATATTTTTTTTGTTTCGATTCTCAAGGTTAATTTATTAATTTAATTTTACAACATTTTCTTTCCATTTATGCAGGAACTGTTTGCGGCACGTGATTGTAAATGATTATGTAACCCCAAAGAAATGGTGTTTTTAACTTGATTATTGATTATGAATTACGTAAGTTGTATGGTATAATACCTGTATAACCAACATTGCTTTTAATTATTGTTATCACTGTTATATTTTGATGTTGCTTGAAATTGAGCCGTGATTTTTTATTTGTCTTGCTATTATTAATTACTGTTGACTCAGATTATTCAATATGTTTAATCATCTACATTTATATATATTATACATTAATTATAAGACACTTAAACAGTATAAATACCTGGTACGTATTCACGAGATAACTACACTAGTTGTTATTCTAAATGGTTTCTTTCTTGGCTTCTACTGCTTGGACTTGTCCATTTTATGATCAATAATTCTCACTTTCTTTGGCCACACCAACACTTTTTGTACATGTGGGACAAATATAAAGTCAATAGTCATCATATCTCTTTCCTAAGCATTTTTATTGTCGACACTTAGCATTATGCAATAGAATATTTTCTTAGTTCCTTGGATTCCTGTTTCTGTACACAGTATACAGATAGATACTCATGTGCTGGTTATTATGCATTTTTCAATCCTCTATTTTGTATTATACAGCCACTCATTTGCATTTTTCTTTTCTGGTTTTATGATTTAGTTTTGATGCACTAGCATAAAATGTTTCTACACGTTTAATTATGTAATGTCAATTTGTCATAATATTTGACTCTTATAACAATTACATCAAAAGTCATAAACATGATATTATATGATAGGTTGATCATGTCAAACACTTATACAATACAATGTATCAAAATTAATCTCTTAACTCATAAAAGTTTTGATTATAAACTCTTTTGAACCCAAAATAAGCATACCTCATAAACACACATTTATTCCCATTGACAATTTCAACAGAGTATATAGTTCTGCTTTAATTTTATAGATTTATGGCAGCAATTTTTCTGAGTGTGTCATATTCTGTCATGATTTGATAGTGATAAATGTAGTATGACACACTAGTCTTCAATTCTAGCAAGTTAAAAGCAAAGCGAGAATAGCAAAACCTTAGAGATATGTAATAAATTAAAAGAACTAATGCACATCACCAACCTCACAGAACAACAATTGACTTTTGCACAAGCTTTACAATCAAACCAAAAAAGAAAATCATTGAAATTAGAAGGAAAAAAAAAGGAAAGAGATAGAGATAAAAGAAAGAAAAGCAACTTTTCCTCCTTTTATTGTGGAGAAACATGAATCACAAAAAAAGAGAGGCAAGAATCTAAAATCAAATTCAAAATTCACTTGAAAGAGGTTGATGCTCATTGTGGACCATGAACACATTGCCATAGATGAGTCCGGCCAAGCCGCCACCGATAAGGGGTCCAACCCAATAGATCCAGTTGTCCTGGAAGTTGCCGCTGACGACCGCAGGGCCGAAGGAGCGGGCCGGGTTCATCGACCCGCCAGAGAAGGGCCCTGCGGCCAAGATGTTGGCGCCAACAATGAAGCCAATGGCAATGGGGGCAATGGTGCCCAATGAGCCCTTCTTGGGGTCAGCTGCTGTGGCATACACAGTGTAGACCAATCCAAAAGTGATGATAATCTCAGTGACAACTCCTTCAAATGCTCCAACTCCAGCAGCCACACTGTGAATTGGAGTTGCCTGGCCAAAGACATAAACAGCAATTCAGCAAATTGAAACAAATACTTTAGAGTATGTCCCATTAAATTGAATTTCTATCTAGTATGTCCCATTATAAAATACTTTTTAGAGTAAGAAGATTTTTCGAATTGAGTTATGATGAACAAATGAGTCATATCATTTCATCTAACAATTACTGTGATTACTCTTCTCATTAATATGATTTCGAAAATGTTATTCGTACATTAGAAAATTGACATCTTGTGTGCACCACACAGAGAATCAAATATTATAAAATAGAGAAATAAACATTGTCATCGAACATTTATACATGCACGGAAGCACATACGTTTAATATTACTCATTTACATGTTTGATGATATTTATTTTTTATTTTATAATGTTTATTTCTTTATGTAATGAACATAAAATGTCAATTTTTGTGATATATATATATATATATATATATATATATATATATATATTATTTTCGAAAATGAGATTAATATAATTTATGATAAAACATTATTGAGTTCTTTATAGTCAACCCCACCTAACGTAATAATGCCTGCTTGCTGTAACATTACTTGTCCCATTTTTACTGGTTATCAATGAAACTTGACCAATGAATTTTTAAGTTACTTGTTGAGGTGACCGTCATTTTCAAACTTAAAGCGTTCACGCTTCAAGAAATTAGGTAACATTATTTTAACTAAATTATGCCCATTATCTCAGAAATAATGTGATGGAAAGCAAAAAAGACATATATGACCTTGTTTATTGAATGTAACTGGAGAAATTTTGAATAATATTAGAGGGTCATATTAGATATATTTTAAACTATATAATAAATGACAATTTAGTTATAGTTGATGGGCCCTCCACTCAAGAGACTGAAATATTATTCATTGCGTAATCTACAATATATCTAACATGGCACTCCAAGATCACACAGTAATTTCTCCGAAACTTCAGATGCAATGAAATCGTATAGATGCTTTAAGAGTTTGAAACTTACCAAGCCACCAGTGACATAGGAAAGGAGAAAACAAGCCACAATGGAGCCAAGGAGCTGAGCAATCCAGTAGAAGAAGCCGGTGAGGATGGTGATCTGGCCGCCGAGGGCAAGGCCAAAGGTGACAGCAGGGTTGACGTGGCCACCAGAAATGTTGGCACCAATGGAAACAGCAACAAAGAGGGCAAAGCCATGGCAGACAGCAACTGCTACGAGCCCAGCAGGGTCAAGGGCTGCATCTGAAGTCAACTTACCTACAAATCAAGAGAAAAGGAAAAGTTCAATTCCCTTCTTAACCATTTGCATTTATTTTTAGTATTTTTATAAACCACAAACAAACATATGAAGTTTACTACATTCTAAGATATATGACTCGAGCTTGAGTCAGACCAATATGAAATAGAACTCTTCTGGCACTAATTTCTTTTGTTTTCATCTACAAAATTCGATCTCAAGCTCAGGCTTAAGAATGTCAAATGTCAAGTCAAACTAATTGAACCAACTAAAAAATAAGTTATAATTTGCATTTATTTTAAAGGGTAAAAACTTTTACCTGGGTAGTGTTTGGTTTATATATTGAGAAAAGAGAGATAAAAATATTGGGATAGAAACATGTTTGATAAAGAATATGAAGACAAAACCCAAGATTGTTTGTGTCTCGAGGTAGCTTTTAAGCTACTTTTAGGATTTACAAAAAAAGGAGAAATATGTGAGACATGTTTCCATTGTCTTATTATTTCCGTCTTTTCTGTACTAAAACAGGAGCCAAACATTACCTACAGTGTAACTCTAGCAATAAAGGAGCAGTGGAGGGGTTGATATAAGAGTCCTAAAGCTCAGTTATCTTGAAAAAACAGAACAAAAACACTAACCATAGGCAATTGCTGAACCAACACCAGCAAAAACAAAGACCAAGGTTGAGATGAACTCAGCTATATAGGCCTTGATTGAAGCAAATCTGAAAGAATCATCCAAGTGTCCGAGTGCTATGGCACGCATCTTCGCAAGTTTCTAAGGAGAACAACCTCTCAAAGATTGATGGAGGTTAAGGATAAGATATAAGGAAATGTAAACACAGCACAAGAGGCTTCTCTGTGCTGTTATATATAGAGAGAGCAGAAAGCTTGTCAAATATTGTATTCTTATAAGGCTTATTTGATAAGTTCGGAACTTTAATGAATTAGATTTGCAGTTACATTATTACTTTACTGTATTGTATGCTTATTTGAATGATTAAAGGTAATATGGTTAACAAACAGATTTTAGATACTCTTAAAAGGGGAAAAGAAAAAGGTTACATTTGCAAATATTTTTTTTAAACTAAACTTCAATTAATCTGACTCAAATTGGGTTGATTCAATGTGCTAAAAAACTCTCTAAACATTAATTTGGTTTTTTTTTCATTCTCAAGATTTAAAATTCAGATTTTGTTTAACAAAACTAAGTGTTGAATATCTTAAACCAACAACGTTAGTGTAACATTTACAACTTAACATATACATTGTGATATTAAAAGTGGATATTAATTTTTTTTTTGTATTAACGGTATAAATTCAATTATGTGTTATCACGTAAGTAAAAATAATTAAGTTTATCATCTATTATCTTAAAAGTCTTTTATATAATAACATATAATTGAACGTCAATGTAAATAAAAATTAATCTCTTTAAAAATATAACATAAGTGAAAGCCAATAATGAAGATCAATCATAAGCAACAAAGCTGATACATTAAATTATAAATACTACACCATATTAGTTTTTTTTCTAAGTTTGAAAGCATAAAAGAAATAATTTTTTTTTTCTTCTTGTAACACATCCATTCATGTCCAATCAGGTTCATTTATTTTTTCAATTTTATTAGCTGTCATTGGCGTGCTTTATTAGAAATGTTCTGGAAGCTAATGAATGGTTCCTCCATGTGAGCATAAGAGGTAGTGTTTGGTAGGGTAGAATTTGAAGGTAATAATGATTAAAGGAGTGGAGAAAATGAATAGCTCTGGGCCACAAATAGCACCGGCCATGCTCTAAAAAACACTGCAAAGAGATTGTGGAATTTGAAAATTGAGTGAATAGAAGTGGTTGAAATTAAACAAATTAATTTCTTTAAAGAATTAGTAGGTCACACATTGGTTGTTTAGGCCTATATTATGCAAAAGTGGTCGGCTAATTAGTGTGCTAATTAAAGAAATATGTAGATGGATCTTTCTAGCACTACCTTAAAAAAATTAATAATAATTGAACGTAAATTGACAAGGGAAACCAGTTTGATACAGATAAATAATTCCACAGTTCATTTAGATCAGGCTAATCAAAGTATTTCTATTAACCTGATGTTTTTTTTTTGGTGTGAATGAGAGGTCTTTTACCAGAGAATGTCAATGCAGCAGCACATGATTTGTCTCAATTGCTGGTTATAAGATACCATGGAATCCTTATCTGCCAACTACTATTCGATATAAAATAAAACTGCTAGGCTACAGAATATGCAACATGACCATAGCATTGACCAATTTAATTTTTAATGGGATTAGTTTTGACGAGTTAAAGAGTTCGGCTGGGTCATCTAACCAATCTTAATGTATGTAAAACTTTTGAAAAAGTTTGTATAAAAAATTAAATATATATTTGCTAATGTGATGTAATAATATATGATTGAAGGTTAGTCTTTGTATTAAGATTAGACTTAAATATATTTTGGGTCCTCGATAAATTTGTGAGATTTGGTTTATTTTTTTGTAAAAAAAAATTATTTATTTTGATTTAAATATATTATATATTACGTGATTTTAATTTCAGTTCTGCTACATGTACACCTAATAATGATACACCATACATACACTTGTATAATAATACAGTGGGTCATCTCAACTAACCGTTTGCGCCACTCTTTCTCCCACTCTCAATCACCCGCGCATGGACACACTCTCCATACAAAACCTTTTCGCTTCCAATAATAAGGATTGCCAAAAATGTGAAACTGTTCATCTTCCCCTCAGTCTCTTCACTCTCTTCGTTTTCTTTGATCTCGTTCTTCGTTCTCCGTTCGATCTCGTCGTCTCTCTTTGCTCTGCGCAAACTTCCTCCAAAGAAAGCAACAGAAGAAGAAAGAAAGACCACGAAACTTTATTTTTTTGCATGTAACTAATACGCATTTTTGTAAATACTTCCAGTAAATATATGAAAATTGTTCGCAAGTAATTCGTAAAGTGTACGAGGTTACCTGAACAGTAAGGGAGGCGCCTTGACGGAAGCTCTAAGTCTGAGGGGCGAAGGCTCCGAGCGGGTTCCAATGTTCGCAAGTAATTCGTAAAGGGTACGAGGTTACCTGAACAGTAAGGGAGGCGCCTTGACAGAAGCTCTAAGTCTGAAGGCGAAGGCTCCGAGCAGGTTCGGAGGTTTGGACGAGGGCTCCGAGCAGGTTCAGAGGCTCGAACGAAAGCTCTAAGCTGGTTCCTTTCGGAGAGAGTACGGAGGCAAGGTGTACCTGCAAAGGCACTCCGACGCTCAAGTAAGCATAGGGATTATGAGAGTTCTCTAAGAGGAGAGTGAGAGGTACCTGATGACCTGAGGGGTCGTGTGCTTTTATAAGTGAGCTTAGAGTGCAAAGATAGAGGTAAGATAGGGATAAAGTGATGGGGTTTGTCTATCCGCTCCCTGGTTTATCTTTTCTCACTTATCTAGGAGTCGGTTATAGACTGGGGAGGAGAGGTCGCCGCTACCGGACGGGGTTCGGAACCTTTGGGCCTACGACCTTCTCCTCCTCTAAGTGCCATGAGGCTTCCTCTATTTGGGCCGGTCTGACCAGGTGGGGAGAGCCTCTTCTGCTCCTTAGTGGGTTGGACCCTTCGGGCCTTTTAGGGGATGCGAGCTTCTCTCTCTCTTAGAAGGTTAGAGCTCTCCGACCCTAGTTTTTAGCCCGTAACAAAAATTAATTTCGTTTTGGCCACATAACATGTAATGTTTCAGTTTTTGTTTTATGGATAAATTGTTGAAAGGTTAAGAATGTGATCGTCGTTTCTTAGAAGCTGATAACTTCATGTATTTTGTGCTTCAAACTATGTAACTTAATTTTCTGTCAATCTTTATTTTTAGCATTTTCATAATGCAATAACTTGTCTCTGTGGCCTGTAGTTAGTACGTATGATAATTCTATCTTCTGAATTATTGGTTATGATTCAAAAATGTTTTATGTGCCATATTAATGCGACTGTTGATAACTTACAGATTTTGCTAGAGTTGCAAGTCTTGTGTTGAATATGATCCGTGGCTTGTGGATAATGTTTGCACATACGTCCACTTAATGTTTGCACATATGTCCACTTAAAGTTTGTACTATATTAGATTCTGCATTTTTATGCATTTGTGACACACAAATAATGATTATATGACACCATCTAATATTTAATTATTATAATAAATAAAAATTCAATTTGTGTCAAAAAAATGTTTATAATGTTTTATGGATTATTTGTTGAAAGGTTGAGAATGTGCCAAAATGCACATCCTTCTTTTTTAAAAACAAAGACATTTTGTGCCTCTGAATAATGTTTGCACATACGTCCACTTAATGTTTGCACATATGCCCACTTAAAGTTTGTACTATATCAGATTCTGCATTTTTATGCATTTGTAACACACAACCAATGATTATCTCACACCATGTAATATTTAATTATTATAGTAAATAGAATGCAATTTGTGTCAAAAAATGTTTATAATGTTTTATAGATTATTTGTTGAAAGGTTGATAATGTGCCAAAATGCACATCCTTCTTCTTAAAAATAAAGACATTTTTGTGTTTGTGGATAATGTTTGCACATACGTCCACTTAATGTTTGCACATATGCCCACTTAAAGTTTGTACTATATCAGATTTTGCATTTTTATGCATTGGTGACACATAAATAATGATTATATCACACCATCTAATATTTAATTATTATAGTAAATAAAAATTCAATGTGTCAAAAAATGTTATAATGTTTTATGGATTATTTGTTGAAAGGTTGAGAATGAGCCAAAATGCACATCCTTATTCTTAAAAACTAAAGACATTTTTGTGTCTGTGGATAATGCTTGCACATACGCCCACTTAATGTTTGCACATATGACCACTTAAAGTTTTTAGTATACCAAATTCTGCATTTTTATGCATTTGTGACACACAAATAATGATTATATCACACCATCTAATATTTAATCATTATAGTAAATAAAAATTTAATTTGTGTCAAAAAAATTATAGTGTTTTATGGATTATTTGTTGAAAGGTTGAGAATATGCCAAAATTTCCATCCTTCTTCCTAAAACAAAGACATTTTTCTGTATCTATGGATAATGCTTGCACATACGCCCACTTAATGTTTGCGTTTATGTCCATATAAAGTTTGTACATTTTATTTTCTGTGTTATAAAACTTCAGAACACTGTAATTTCACAGCAACGTCACCAAATCAAAAACTCTCCATGGAATTCATCAGAAAATGACGAAAAATTGTCACAGATTCTTTTATTGTCATTTTCGATCACTAACCAAATGAGATTACGATTGTATACACTTTGATTGTGGAATTGTACTCTCGACTTTGATTTCCATGGAGGATTATTGTTTCCATGGAGCTCGCGTTTTGGTTCAGAGGTGGTTATGGAAGATTTTGAATTCTATGGAGCTAGCATTTTTGTTTCAGAGGTGGATATGGAAGATGCAGTTGCGATATGGTTGAAAAACCATTACGTATCAGATTTTGTTGCAATTAAAGTACGCGTGGAATTACTTATTTTCTAAATACGGAAAGTCTACTGTATTCCGTATTAATAAACAGTGAAACCATATAAAACGGTGGTGTATGTACGAGTGTATGGATCTTAGGTGTACATGGAGCATTTTTGTTTTAATTTTTACTATTGATGAGACTCTGTGATTTTACTCTCTACCATGAGAATAACTATGTTAATTGCTGACGTGACTAACAAAGTGTCATATTAATAGTGTATATGAACAAAATAAACTCATCCGACTAATAATACAACTCAAAATCAACCCATAACTCACTATTTAACTCAATTTTGGGTGGTCGGTAGATTATGATTTAATTAAAAATTCAAGTCAAATAACAAGTTATGAGTTAATAAGATGTAGTACAATTAGTTAAAGTTTGGACTCTCCTACTATATAAATATAAGGACGAGAGTTCAAATCTGGTTGACTAATCTTAAATCAGATTTATTGTTTTTTTCTGTTAATATCTTACGCTCCTAAGGGCCATTTAGTCTTTTTACTTAGATGAAGGCCATTGCCAATGCCATTGCTATGCTTTGTTCAAACGTTTTCAGATTTGAGCGGTCGTGCCGCCGATGAGGGCGAGGGAGGCAGCCGTCGCCGCTTCTTTCAGTGGGAACTGTAACTGTCACCGCCAGTTGAACTCATTCGATTTAATACAAAGCGGTCGAGACGATCTCGATTTCTTTGGTAACGATTTCTTAGTTCTAGATCTCGCAGAGCCATTCATCTCGATTTCCCCAATTGCGCTCATTCCCCTGAACCAAAAAATAAAAAAACTCAATTTTACTTTTTGGTTTTCAACAGAGAAAGAGAAACCAATCACTCTGAATCACCACTCCATCACTTCTAAAATGAAATTTAGGACAAAAAGCTTCAAACTTTACGTCTTCCAAACAATGATAATTTTAATTTTTCAATTGGGTATGATTGCGGTTGCAATATGCTGATGAGTAAGTCTGAGATTCACCTTGCAAGCCCTGTTTAGTTTCAAATTGATTCAAATCTAACTCCAGTACAACATGCAGTGACATGATGATGGCGGAGGGAGCCTAACGAGATCTTGGATGGACATGGTAGTCGGGGGGTGATAAATGCTGGATATGCGGTGGTGCTTGGGTGACTGGGGATAGGCGGTGGTAGAGGGCACTTGCAAGCTGGAGCTAAAGATCATTGACCAAATAACCCTTAGGAGCATAAGATATTAACAGGAATAACAATAAATCTAATTTAAAATTTTTAAACGACGTGGCACAATATGATTAGTGGGAGGGAGAAGGAGACAAAGATAGGAAGCAGGGGACTTGCCCTCAGCCAGCTTGTCCTTTTTTTTTTTCGCCATCTAAACTCTTAATCTTTTACCCTCCATTTAAAGAGGGAAATATTACATTTGGCTGCATTTTTTCTTTTTATTTTATATATCTTAGGTTTATGATAGTAGTATTTTGTTATTAGTTCTTTGAAAATTGTTGAAGTGTTTACATTGACAACGCAAGTTTCTAATTGTTCGCGAAGTTTTTCTTTTTATTTTATTTAGGGTCTGTTTAATTTAATTCTCTGTTATTTTTTACTCTCTTCTTTTCTCCCTTTTATGTGAATACTCTATCCATGGAGGAATAATTTCCTAATACCTTAGATGTGATAATTCTAGGATTAGGATTTATTTTAGGTTCTTGTACTTAATGATGATTCATAATCCCCCCTCATTCTTCCCAAATTGATAACATAGTGATTGCATGTTATTGATTAGAGTTAATTCTAAATTAATGAATCTTGACAATTGTAGAATTTATTGAATTATGATTTTTTTAGGATTGGTAATTCGAATTGATTAATTAGGATTGTCCAAATTGATAATGGAATTTGGAAAATTATTTAAATTTGATTAAGTCGTGCAATTGAGTATAAAATTAGTATATGTATTTGATACTGAGATCTTGATTATTAATTCTTATACTAATTAACACTTAAGAAAAAACGATTGTGATCTCATTAAACTTGTTCATCTTCCCAACAAAAATATGACCTATCTTTGTTCACTTCTCTCTTTGCCTCTCTCTTCCCTTTCATTTATAGCCGCTCTACTCCCTCATTTACAAAAGTACCAAACATAGCATGTACAATTAAAAGTTGAACCCTGCATAGTAATAAACTTGGCCACTTGGGTATATGACATTTTTTAATAATATTTTATGAACAATTTCCTAATCCAAGTTTCAGATAAAATTAATTCCAGTGTTGTCTTGTTGTACTGCCAGCTCTAATTTTGGAGACAAGAATGTAGTAGACGCCAAAATCAAAATATTTCCCCATGTGTGTTATAAAAGTATATCACTTATATCACGTCCACAGTTATGCTATTTAACATGGATAACATAGAGTAACCTTCATCTTAGTTTCGTGAGGTTGGTAACATCAATCTCTAACTCATGAAATGTATTTTGTAAACTCTAAAATTGTGAAAAGCTAATTAAGTTAGTCTTTAAAAAAGATTAACTTAACTGATGTTAGATGATTAATTTAATCGACTTTTGATAATTTCAAAAAACACAAAAGACATTTTTATAACTTGAAATTTAATATGATTGGTATTAGACTCTAAAACAAAGGTTTACTAAAAAAATATCACATATTACTAATAATTACTTACTTGGATAAGTTATGGTTTTTCATCGAAATTCATGACTACATAAGTTATAATCCAACTTGAGAAATATTCTTTGGATGCTTTTCCGGGTAGCAAATGCAATAATTGATCCTAATAGCAGTTGGTAGCAGACAACAAAACATGGATTGGAAGTGGCAAACAAAATGACAGCAAAGATCGTGTAACATATAGCTTATAATACTAGCAATGCAACTCAATTGAAAATGTATTGTCAAATTTTGAAATAATAACAATAATTATTAGATTGAATAAAGTGATATGTATTAGTTGCTCTTCTTGTTCTCAATAGGAAGACTACTTTTTCATTTGATTTATCGTCGACGTCACCACCCAAACCACCGCGAACCACCGATGTAGCTCCTCACCGTGGTTGCGGCATCCCTTGCAACACTTTCGCATCCCCTATTTTTCTTTCCTTCCCGTTGCAAGTCGCACTAGAGAGAAGGGAAAGGCTAAGCTCCGACATTGTGGGTCGTTGCTGCCATCGTGTTCTTCTTCTCGTTCTGCCTCAAGACTATGTTTCCGACGCTATGCTTCACCTGGACCACTGGTAGGTAAGCTTCTAGTAAGTGCAGTGGTCCCTTCAGTACTGGACCATGAATCATTTAGACAAGACCTGTAATCCTAATTAATGCACTGTGTGCTAGTATTATGTACAATATTTTGTTTGATCCTTTTCTATTTGAATCTTATTATTTGAACAGTAAACGAAAACATCAAAATGCATATTTGAAAAGAAATTATAAAAAAAAAATTGGTATGCAGTGATTACATTTATTATATGTTACAAATCATGATGTTGTTATGATGATGTCTATTAAATGAGTATACGAAACAATATTTTTGGTCCTTTGAAAAACTCATATTCTTATAAGTTGGTTGTTTAAGCTTAAGAAAATTTTTGTTTATTAAAATAAGATAGAAATATTGATATATAAGGATAAAAATTTTGTTTGTCTATTGAGACAAACATAAAAATTTGTGTCACAAGACAGAAAATTTATGTATTTTTTACATCTTTGTTTTGTTGGGACACGGCCTTTCATCTTAGGATAATGTATTTCTTTTCAATTTTTTTATTAAATTAATGGAATAAGGATATTTTAAATAATTTAAAATGTATTTTCTGTCTTGTCTCTATTAAACCAAATAAGATATAGATACAAATGAGTGTATCTTGTACACTGTCACCAAATAAAATATAAGACTGAATTAACCTCTTATTTTTCATGTCTTTGTCTGATGTCTGTGTAGTCTTGTCTTATTTCAGCAACCTAATGCAGTTTAAGTGCTTAGATGGCTATCTTGTCCATTGAGAAGCCCCTAGTAATTGCTTCTCATTGTAACTAGGTGCCCTTATTTTTAATCATGTTTTGATGTAATTTTTTAGGTGGACCCATTGTAATTTGGACACACATGATCAAATCAAGAGTTAATCGTGTTCAAACTGGTTTTAAATCGTAGTCAAATCAGTCGATAATTCAAACTAGTGTGACCATGTTTGATGGGTTTGATAACAACTCAAATTTTGTTTAACCAAATTATAGTGAATTCCATATACATTTCATCTCTCATGTTATTTTTTAACTGTTTAACTTAACATTAAAGACTAAAAAAATCATATCAAGAATTCAAACAAACAAAAAACATTTAATAGAATACAAAATCAAAATTCACTATTTATTTGGAACAAAAACTTATTCAACCATTTTGTTTAATCAATAAAAATTTATTTTAACAAATGCGCTACGCCAATGTTAAGATCAATTGATACATAAAAGCCTGGGCCTGACCATCGGACGTAAGCCTGACAAAAACTGTTCTCAAACCGTGACAAAATCAACTCATAAAACAAGAGCAATATTATCGAAAGTGGCCCAAATTCGACCAAAAATGAAAATGACCCAATAAACAGAAACCGAGATAAGAATCTAATGTCTATTATGGTAGACCCTTAACTCAGTTCTTTAAACATTTATTTGGGAGAAAATTCCATTACCCGTGCTAAAGTCCTTTACGAAAGTCTACAACTCGAGAGAGGTATGTTACTTTATGACGCAATAGATTTCCCAAACCGCAATTTTTTTTTTTTTGGGAGAATGCACGGTTAAAATAATTAGTTGTACTGTAAAACATGTTCATGGAAAACGTGTTACCTTGATAACAAAAATAAGTTTTTTTTCTTCCTTTTCACGAGGATGATATAGTGTTAAATTTTATAGTAAAAAAGGTTTTAAAAGGTCATCTCATTATATATTATACAATAAAATTTTCATAGTATTATTATTTTTATGTATAATATTTAAATTTAAGATTTTATTTATAAAAACTAAGTATCAAATTAATTGAACCAACTAGTTAAATTGGGTGTTTATTTAAATCGAGTGGTCTCTACATCTAAATAAATATCTCCTAACTACTTTTCTTTCTTGTTTGACTTGTGGTGGTGACATAGCGGTTCCTAAAGTGATGATGCGTGAAAAACGTGAACATTAAATATATTTGTCTTTTACAATTAGGTGTATTAGCTTGGTTGAAAGATATTGAGGATTTTTTTTTCATCATAGGGTTCCTGGTCAGACATTTTGCCTTAAAAAATTTCATTTGTGTAAATCAAATTTAAAAATCAAAATTTACAAAACCGAGTATAAAAAATTATGGGTGTCCGCACGTGATAACCACGCTCGAAATGGGCATGTTAGGTCTCGATTTCAAGTTTCAAATTTCGCATCATGTAACGGGGGGTTTTGACATTTTGGTGAGTTTGGAGGAAAAAAATTCTGAATATATGGGCTGGAATGAAAAATTATGAAAGTATGAGGCAAATTTCTGAAATTGCCACTGTGCAAGACGATTTCAGAAAATTAAAAAAAAAAACAAAAATAGGCCTGAAATCGTCACAGGGGATGGCGATTTCAGACTTTGAAATCGCCATCCCCTGTGACGATTTTTGACTATAAAAAAAATAAAAAAATTTCAAATGTCTGAAATCGTTACAGGAGGTGACGATTTCAGACAAAACACTTATACATTCATAATTTTTTCCAATTAAGCATACTATAAGATTATAAAGTTATTAAGGCCATAGATATGTGACAAATCTCATGTAATGTTCTAAATTTCAAAAGCAAAACTAAGCATTTTTAAATAATTTATCATGAAATTGGTATTGTAAGTATTAATTTTAGGTTGTCAAATCAGTACAAACACAAATTACTTCGCTGAGACAAGGTCTGAAATTAGAACTGCACATTCCGATTTCAGTCTATCCCATCATTATCTACCATCCTTTGTTTATTTACATTTTATAAAAAAAAAAATCTGTAATCAAAACTGTGCATTTTGTTTTTAGAGGTCTGAACCATACTTTTATTATTTTTTCAATCCGCCCCTAATCACACCATTAACCACAAAGATATCCATACAACAGTGAAAAACCCGATACTTGAAGCTAGAGATAGGAATGTCTTGATGTTTGCATAAAATTTGAGCCATTTATATTTAATATTTTTTTCTTCATGAACATCAAATTATATGATTTTTTTAAAAATTTTTAATTTTTATAAAATTAAAAATTTTGTGTTTGGTCCCTAAAATTTTTTTTGTTTGGAATTAGTCATTGAAATTTTTTTGGTAGGTTTTAGTCCTTACAATTAGAAGGAGACCTTTCGTTAAATGTGTCACGTGACACCACATGTGACATGCCAGGTGGCACATTTAACGGTCACCTGTCACATTTAACGACTACGTCAATACTTAATGTCTCCTTCTAAGTGCAGAGATTAAAACCTACTAAATTTTTTTTCAAGACTAATTCCTAATGGAAAAAAATTTTAGGAACTAAATACAAAATTTTTAATTTTACAGGGATTAAAAAATATTTAATCCATTTTTTTAACCAATTTTTATAAACTTTAGACTGATATAAATATGTGAAAATATTTTATGATAAAAATAGAAAATGATATAATTATTTAATAAACAAAATGAATACAATAATCAAAATGATTTTTGACAAAAAAAATATTTTCGTATGTTAGTTTTTCATTGATACAATATCTAGGGTTAAAAACAACTTACCCCTTATACTATAACTGTGCACTTAATTCTCTAACGTTGCAAAATGAATAATTTGACCCCTAAGCTTTTTAAATAGTACAAATAAGACCTTCTGTCACTTTTAACATTTAAAAGGTCCATTAGTACTCATGTGTCTGTCACATGATGTATTATAAAGACAAATTATTTTTTTTTATAAAATAAAAGAAAAACTATTTTTTTAAAGATAAAACAAGAACAACAATGAGAAAAATAACACCAACAGTTACAAAAATTAGAAGCAACAGCCGAAGAGAAACAGAAATAACAAAAACCAGAGACAGTACAAGAGGTGATGCATGAGGAACGTTGGAGGCTGACAAAGTCTCTAGTAATGGTAAGCATGAAAGGGGTTTGGGTATTGGGTTATATTTAAAAAGGGAGAAGGAGGTTACCGTGAAAAGGTTTGGAGGGATTTGGGTTTTTTTTAAATTAGTTTTTTATTTAAAAAAAAAAGAGTAATTTTGTCCTTATAACACATTATGTAATAAACACGTGTGTCTTACTTGCACAATTTTAAAAACTTAAAAGGTCAAATTGTATATTTTACAATGTTAAAGATTAAATGCACAACAACTACAATCCAAGAGAAAGTTGCTATTAACTATAGTATTTATATCACATTGTTTTGGTAGGTAGAATTTATAACTTAGAAGACATTAACCGAAAGGATTAATCGCACATTACTTACATTCATTAATGTTCAAGTTACTTTTTCAGGTTTAAATAACACAAAGTGAAAGTAAAACGTAACGTTAAAAAATGCTAGAGTACAAGAATACTTGTATATGTATTTAATTGAGTTCAGCTAACAAGTTTCAGAACCTTGTTAAACAACTCAAATTAGGATGTTATGCCATTTTTAATGTTTTTACACGAAGTTGAAAACTTAAATATTTAGTTTTTTAATAAATTTTTCCTACTTTAAGTCTATAAAAGAACACTGATTAGCAATACTTTTTTGGTTAAGAACAATTGTTAATGGTGTCAAAGTGAAATGTTTTGTGAATTTTATTGTTTGATATTACATTTAAAACTCACCAATTTTATTTTTCTAATGAAATTTTATTACTTTTGATTTCTTAACGAGTGTTCTTATAAAATTTGTTAACTAAATCCTTTCTTATTTCACTTTATTTTTATTCTAGAGTTATCTTCTAATCCACTATTGCGTGTAAATTTTTTTTAAGGAAAGTTGTGAAGCTTATTAATAGTAAAAGAAGTACTTTAATAATAAATAACGTCTAACTTTATTATAATTAAAAAAATTAATATTTATTAGAGAAAGTTAGTGTAATTTTTTAAACTAAAAAGCAGTGTAATTTTTTAAAGGGGGTCAATGTAATTTTACTTAACTAAAAAAAAGTATAATTTACCCCCAAAAAAAAATATAATGTTCATTTTGGTCTTCAAAAGTGTAAGTTTAGTCACTCTGATTCCTAAAATTCAAAAGTTTGACTTTATGATTCCTAAAGTTGTAAGTCATATGCCATGTTAGTTTAGTTATTTAATTCATTGTGATTTATGTTTTGGTTGATTTGTCCCATTAAATGGGGTTGAGACAAGAACCGACACTGTAAATGAGATTGGAGCACTATTTGTGGTTGCAAATGTCATTGTGGAAACACTTAGGACGACAAGATTCAGTTGATATCACAGTTTCATTTATAATTGCAGTTGTTCCCGCAACTTCATTTGCAATATCTAATGTTGCACAATTCGTTTATAACCCCCAATTATGTACAAGTAGAATACATCTAAATACCTTCAACCGCATTCAACCTTCATTTTCTCTTTCTTCTACCTCTCACTCACACGTGACGACTTCTTCTTCTTCTTTGTCGTCTTTTTGTTTTCCATTTCCAGCATTTATTTCTTTTTTATTGTTATTCTTCTTCATCTTTTCCCTCTTTTTTTTATTCGTCTTTTATGTTTCATTTTTCTTCTTCTTCTTCTTTGTTTTCTTTTTCGCAAGACGTTATAAAAAGTATGGACAAAGACAAGGTACATGGTATCTTTTCTTTTTCATTCATCTATGATCTAAGATGTTCTCTGTTTTTATAATGTTTTGTTCTGATGTGGTGTAATGTTTATTTCTACGTGATGTAATGTTTGTTTATAAGTGTTATAATGTTTTTCTTCTTCTTTGTTTCCACCATCTTCTTCATTTTGTTTTCATTTTATTTTTCGCAAAACATTATGGAGAACATGGACAATGTATGTGTATCTTTTATTCTTTATCATCCATTTATGATCTAAAGTGTTTTCTATATTTTGTAATATTTGTTTCTGCATGGTGTAATATTTATTTAAGTGGCTCCTAATGTTTGTTTTTGTGTGATATAACATGTTTTTGAGTGTTACAATGTTTGTTTTGGGGTGTCATAATATTTATTTTTATATGGTGTAATGTTTGTTTTTTAGCGTTGTAACGTTTGTCTCTAAGCGCTTTAATGTTTGTATCTGGATGATGTAATATTTGTTTATGTATTTTTAATAATGTTTTTTTTTGTGTTCCAATGGCGGACTGCATATACGTGTTTTCTCTTCATATGCATCTGCTTTCTTCTCTTCTTATTATTTTTTCGTTTAAGAATAATGAAATAGAGAGTGAAGAGAATAAAGAGCGGGAAAAGTGAGTGTGTTTGAGATAAAGAGAGAGCATATGTACACATTTTAGGGTGTGAGTCCCATTTTATTTTGATAATATATTTGATAATATTTATTTTTTCTATTTTATAAGGGAAAAATGCCAACTAGGTCCCTAAAAGTTGACTTAAGTGACAACTAAGCCCTTAAAAAAAATTAAGTGCTAACTTGGTTCCTGAAATTTTTAAATGTTTATCACGTTAATCCCTCAATTAGTGAGATAGTTAACAAATACTGACATGTCTATCAACCCCTCTATTTTCTCTTTTCTCTCTCCTAGTCATCACTTGAAATCTCTAAACTACCCCCACACATCTATCAAATCCCCAAACTACCCTTCTTCTTCCTCCCCCACTCCAACCAACTATCATCATCATCTTTTTTCTTCCACCACTAGCCCAACCACCACCCCTAGCCTCACATACCATATAGAGCACCCCCACCAAACTCCCACCACCACCAACTCTATAGCTACTCTGCCACCACCACTGCACCCCCATAACCACCATAAAAAAAAAAGAAGCAACCTTTGAACATTCACCATCCATTTCACACACATTCGCAACATTACACAATGAAATTTTGAAGAAGAAACACAAACACAAATACATTCAACTTCAATCTACAGTGAAAAATACAAACAAAAAAAGAGCACAACAATAACCATGACACCCTCACTTACAATCTCGATCCCCTAATTTGCAACCAAACCAACACCACAAAAAATGCCAATCGAACCCCCACCTTGACCACCATCAACCACCAATCTCACCTATCCACTTACAACCACTAACCCACCATCATGCATAGACCACCCACAACCACCAGCGCCTCCCTCCTATCACCTAGACACACCACTACCTAACCCCTGCAACCGCAATACCATAACCAACCACTGTAACACATGAAATCACCACTGCCATCACCAAATTCGCAACCCACCATAGATAGGTGTGTGTATATATACATAGAGAGAGAAAGAACAACCATATTCGAGTTACCCCTGTTAGCCACACCCATCGAACCATGAGTCACATCTACCACACACCTCTGAGTTACCCTTATTAGCCATACACACATTCATTGGACCACCACAGCTGCAAGCCACCTCTGCCACAGCCACACACACCTCCATTGTGTTGGTGCCATTGTGGAGTGGCATTTGCCTTATCTTCTCCCTTGATTCCTATATATATATATATATATATATATATATATATATATCTCCTATTTCTCATTTCTAATCCCTAATTAGGAATTGAAAGCCAACTCTCATAAATTGGCGTGTGTGTATTTTATTTGGGATTGGGATGGGAAAAAAGTGAAAGGAAGAAGATGAAGAAGAAGATGGAGGTGGAAGGAAGAAGAAAGAAGGAATGAAGAAGAAGAAAATGGACACAGAAGGGGTAACACATATGCTAATGCATTTTCCTTTTTAATGTTTTTTTTACGAAACGACGTTTTGGTGAGGAGATGAGAAAAAATGGAAGGGTTGACAAACACATTTAAAAATATTTAATGTTTATTTATTTGTTTTATAATGTTTGCCTATGTGCTTGCTAGGGGTGTTTGGCGGGTGGGTCCGACCCATGACCCGCCATCCAGACTTGACCTGACTCACTTTGGGTCGGGTCAGACCTGCCTGACCCATCACTTGTGTTGGATCAGGTGCTAGACCTAACTTGTCAAAATCGACCCGACCTGCTAACTTGCCATTTTATTTTATTATTTTATATATATTAAAATCAAAAAATATTTATTTTTCTTTTGTTATTAGATTTTTTTTTGCGTAAGATCATTTTATGCATCAAAACATAATATATACTTTTTAATTAAAAAATAAATTTTTATTATAAAAAATTTATTTATTTATTTTTAAAAAATGGCGGGTCACTTGCTGACCCAACTTGACCAAAACGGGTTGCGAGTCCAGTGGGTATCCACCCAAATTTTTTTTGACCTGACCCGACCCATATTCATCTCTAGTGCTTGCTTCTTTGTATGTCTCACTAATCGAGGGATTAACGTGGAAAACATTTAAAAACTTCAAGAACCAAGTTGACACTTAATTTCTTTTAGGGGCTTAGTTGACACTTAGGTCAATTTTCAAGAACTTAGTTAACATTTTCTCTATTTTTTAATGTTTATTTATTTGTTTTATAATGCTTACCTATGCGTTTGCTTCTTTATATGTCCTACTAAGGCATACGTTGAATGAACTTTAGCTATACACCTGTTCAATATAACAAATTAGTAAAAATATGACAATACAGTAATTATAATGAGTCAAATAAATCATTTCACCTTTGATTTATAATGTTAGGAATTAGAAAGTCATATATTACATTTTAGATAACAAAGTAACTACAAGACTTGACAATTTCATAGACCAAAATAAATATTACATACAAAAATAAAAAAATAAAAAAATAAAAAATAAAAAATAAAAATAAAAGTTCATTAATTTCTCAACGTCCAAAATGGAGGGTGCTGCGGGCGGCGTGTGCTAACGTGCGCAGTTAGCGCACGCGCGAGATTGTGTGTTTTCGTTCAGCTTCCCAAGTATACACACCACTTGACGTGGCACACCGTGACTCCTCCTTCCTCATATTGCTGCCACAAATTCGTCTCTCTCTCTCTCTCTCTCTCTCTGATCATTCATTCAATCCTTCCAAATCCCAATTCCCAAAATTCCAATCCTTAGATTCCCCCAGTTCTCACGATCACGACTTCTTCCCATTAATTTTACCCTTTCGTCACCACCAAAATTTCGAAGCTTTCCCCCTTTTTTTTATGTTTATTTATTTATTTTTATTACAAACCCAATTCATTCCCTCTTGCATCTGTGTTTCCTACTAAGAAAATCCTTTACTTATCGATCCCCAAACCTTTGAATTCCTCAAATTCAATACTGGGTTTCCAAATCTGTGCATTTTGGGTTCTGGGTCTTCGCTTAAAAGTTAAAAATCTGATTGGGTTACTTTCTTCGTGGTGGGGATTGTGGTAATCGTGTGGAGTTCGTTCAATTAGGGTTTTTTTTTTGGATCGAGTAATGGAATCGAGTCGAAGAGCTGTGGAATCGTATTGGAGGTCGAGGTTGATCGATTCGGCTACCTCGGATGAAGACAAGGTCGCGCCCGTGTACAAATTGGAGGAAATCTGCGAGCTCTTGAGGTCATCGCACGTTAGTATCGTGAAGGAGGTTTCGGAGTTTGTGATGAAACGGCTCGATCATAAGAGCCCAATCGTGAAACAGAAGGTATATACAAAAACAATTCCTTGTTGTTATTTTTTTTGTTGTTGGTGGTGGTGGCGGTTGGTTTTTGGTGGGTTCTGTTTTCATTGGATGAGGTGGATCTGGGTGGTTCAAAGTTTGAATTTTTTTGTTTTGGAATTGATGAAACTGTCGTAAATTTAGTTTATTGTGTAGAGTTAAAGAAACTAGTTGGAGAGTAATTCTTAGTTTGGCATGCTGTATTAAAGCCATGCAAATCATTATTTGACATGTGTAAGGTTCTGGGATCATAGTAGAAGTGCACCTTTTGTTAAAAGATGCTTTTGCATCTGATAAACGATGATTTGAGTACCTGATGGACCTTGCATGCCTAAGAGTTTCTCACTAGTTGGAGTTAGCTTGGTCAGGGAATGTGTAAGAGTTGGTTGCTGATTGAGTAATTGGTTATGGAAATTCACACTTTCTATGTACTTTTTACTGCGTTAACTTTATTTGATGAAATCCGTTGGTCTGCATATGTCGTGATGTGAGAGGAGTTATCTATCGTTTTGTTTCCAATGTAAGAAAACTTACTTGCATCTTGAACAAATTGGATTGTAATACTTGTGCTTTTTACATTATCCTGTCCTGTCTATGTTCTAATTAACCACTCTTCCTTGTTATTATACATTAGAATTTTGGATGTGGGGATATGAAAGAAAAGAATCATAATGGATTTGGTGTCAGAATTTGGATCATAGACTCATTATTTGTCTAAACTAGTTAATATATGATCGTTTTTTCTTCTTTTAATGTTGGCAGGCTTTAAGATTGATAAAATATACAGTCGGAAAGTCTGGTGTAGAGTTCAGAAGGGAAATGCAGAGACGCTCAGTGTCGATTCGTCAGTTGTTTCACTACAAGGGACAGCTGGATCCTCTGAAAGGTGATGCACTAAATAAGGCCGTGCGAGACACTGCTCATGAGGCTTTCTCTGCCATTTATTCAGAAGAAAATAAGCCAGCAGCACCTGCAGACGATCTGAACAGGCGGATACAAGGGTTTGGGAATACAAACTATGAAGCACCCTCGGACGAAAAGAAATCTTTTATCAGTGAGGTAGTGGGTATTGGAAGTGCATCAATTAAGCAAGGAATTAGTAGCTTAACACAGGGACATTCACTAATGAAGAATGATACTGGAAGCTACAAGAGTCCAAATCTTCGAAGGTCATTGACCATAGAGACAGAACATGGTGACAGATACGAACCAGTTGCATATCATAATGAAACTCAGAGTAGATATGAACTTCCAAAGAATTCATCTAGTGGTCCTTGGAGTCAGGATTCAAGAGTAGCTATGATGGAAACATCAAATGGGGATTCCAGTGCAAGTCGTTCAGAAAGTAAGACAAGAGAGGATAGGCTGCTGGAGACAATTGTAACTTCAGGAGGTGTACGCCTACAACCCACTCGAGATGCCATTCAAGTTTTCCTAACAGAGGCAGCAAAGTTGGATGCCCTGGCTTTATGCCATGCCCTTGAACCAAGGCTTCAATCTCCAATATGGCAGGCATGTCTGTGATTTTGATGTTTCTATAAAAATATGAATTCATTGATAGAAGTATATATCAATTGCATAAGACACGCACTTGTTTATTAAAGTGTTTTTCTAGTCTGCACTTTAACTTCCAATCTCAAGTATTTTTGGGATCACCATATGATGCAAGTTTACATGAATTTTTTCTGGTGGAAAATAATTTTAATCTGAAGGGGTTTGTATGCATTTTCGTCTAACCATCTATGACCTTTTCCCCCTGTATGACCTTGGGGATAAAAGTAAAGATCATGCATGATGAATTTTCAGTTATCATTTTTGTTACATTTCCAAAGACTTGGTTTATGATTGAACAAAATGGTGTCATTTAATCCATTTTGCTGTACTCACCTAGTGGGAAAAGGCTTATATCACTTTTGGTGTTGACAACTTGCCCATATTGTAATGCAACTTATTGCACTAAAAACAAAAAATTAAAGTGTTGCTGCGTGTTAATACACATGTCATTTTAGCTTCCTTATGGGAATAATGTTTTCAGGTTCGCATGAAAGCTGTTTGTGTCCTCGAGTCCATGCTTAGAAGGAAGGATGATGATCATTTTTCACTTGTTGCATCTTACTTCACTGAAAATAAAGATGCAGTGCTGAAATGTTCTGAATCTCCCCAAGTCTCTTTGAGGGAAAAGGCAGTCAAGGTAACCTTATAATCAGAATCTGAATGAATAAATATGCTACATGAAATAATGAAAGTTTCATATAATTCATTTTCACATTTTATTTTGTCAATCCCTTTTCCACCCACAAAAAAGGTATGAATTAGGATAATGGGAAAAGCATTGTGAGCTTGTGATATAAACTGATTTGCTAAGAAGCCTTTGGTGTGTGGAGGTCACTAAGGTTTGAAAATTCTGGTTTGTTTAACACTGGAAATTCAAGAAGAATGTGTTTATTGGTAATTATAAACAGTTTTGTCATACCAGCTAGGGTTAGGTAGGATGCTAGTTATTAAAATGGAATCTAAGTAGAGAAGTAGCCTATATAATTGATAGATTATAGTTATTTATGGAAATATAGATTAAGGAATTTTTTAAGCATCTTGAACCCTTTTAACTGTGCTGTTCTTTCTCTTTCTTGTTCAAGTACACCAGCTGTAATTTACCATGTACCAATAGCTAAGTGCCATTTGTAATTTCTTTTGGAATAATTTTAATATTAATAGCTTAATAAATGTCAGCTCAACGTTTTTAAAAGCAACCTTTGTAATTTAACCGAGCGCTTGGCTCCTTGGTTGACAGGTTCTGGGTCTCCTAGGTGAAGACCAGTCAAACAGCTCTGGTATTAATTCAGAGAAGGCAGTGAATGCAGAAAGTGCTGTTGCTGCTGAGTTGCCTGATTTGATTGATACTGGTGATTCAATTGATAATCAGACATTGAATGATACTACAAAGAGTGTGCTTGATCAGGATATAGCAAATTTGACATCATCCACACCTCTGGCCGATGATTTATTTGGAGGTTTTAGTGGTTCTGTTGGAGCTAGTAATGAACTAAAAAATGATGACGACCCCTTCGTTGATGTGGCATTTCATACAAGTGAGAACAAGGAACATGCAGATGATCTCTTTTCCGGGATGACTGTTGGTGATAAACCTGGTGATCATGGGGGCCATGAGCTGGGGAACAGAAGTGATTCTCAAACTTTTGACTTTTTTGCTTCTAATTCCGAGCAAGGAAATCATAGAGAGTTTGTTAGTGATTTAATGGGTGGTTTGTCACTGGATGAAAATACCTCAAGTGCAAAGCAAAAAACATCACCTACCATGCAATCTGAATCATTATTCTCTGGTTTAAATAATCATGTCCCTGACAATAATTTAGGTGGCATGTTGGGTTCTCAGACAGTTGGGTTCAATGTAAATCCCATGTTTCCTACCGGTCATATGCCTTACAGTATACAGCCCGGTGTTATGTTGAACCAGCCTTATTCTTCTCAGCCTCTTAATTATGGTTCCATGGGAACTCTCTTGGCTCAGCAGCAATTCCTTGCGACAATGGCTAATTTCCAACACCTTAATAATGTCAACATGCAAGATGCCGGTGCTGCTCAAATTACTGGACCCAATGGAAGAACACCTCTGCCAGACATATTTCAACCAAGTTTTCCAAATCAAACTCCTAGCTCAATGATCAACAGTTCAAAGAAGGAAGAAACTAAAGCATTTGATTTTATCTCGGTAAGTCTGGATGTTTATACTTCACGTGTACATTCCGTTGATTGATTTGAGTGCTGGAATGATCTTGTTTGAATTTACTGCTTTTTGTGGTTGAAATTGTTCAGCATAAGTTTCACTACTTGAATGAAAATTGTTCATTATAAATGTTATATATCTTCAGAAACTAGGAACTTGGTTTGACAGACCATTTATGAAGCATAAGCTTGAAATGAGAATTTCACAATTGGACATCAAGAAACCAAATTAGCTGCCAGCATGAATAACATTTTGTTAGATATAGTTACTACTGGGGTCTTTGCCTTATCCCTGATGAATGCAGTTGATTTTTGGTTCTGGGGGAAATAAGTTTTAGTTGCTGTTTTAATTGAATTATTTTATTGTCATTACTGGTCAATGGATTTCTAGCTTTTGATTGATTTACCTGATTACATTGTTGTTCATGTTTGTAGGACCACATCTCTTCTGCTCGCGATTCAAGGAGAGTGATTTGAAATTTCAATCTTGTGCTGTTGTGATGTTGGATGGATTGACATTAATGGATCAAATGGTTTCTAGTTTCCTGTGGAAGAAATTGATTTTTGCTTACTGTGAGGCAGTGTTCCAGATCTTATATTCTACATGTCCATGTTAAACAACAAAAACAATAAAATGAGAAAAACATTTTGGACATGGAAGAGGAGGTTCAAAATGGTTAGCATTTCTCCATATTTGGATAGAATATAGAGCATGAGAATTTAAGTGTTTTATTTTCGTGAGTATGTTGTGTATGGAGCTACTAAATAGTTGAGATTTTGCAGTTGTAATTCAGGCGACAAGAGCAATACCATTTCTCTCCCTTGAAATGTGTGTTGTAGTATGTCTTAAATTATTTTTATAATTTCACGTCTTATGGCACACAAGAATAAAACCAGAGCATATAAAACACTAAAAGGAACAAAACTATCAGAAAGAAGAGAACCGTGCCCTCAGAAAGTAATATTAGCACAAATTTTGATTTCTAAACCAATATTGATAAGTTCATACAAAATACAGTGTTATGAATCTGATCCATGAATACCTCAAAATCAAGACAATGGATTGTAAATACATATGGCATTCTATTTGGTTTTGGTGCCATATACAATTGTGTATCCCCGTAGTTTCAATTTAACATCGATTTAGCCAAGAATTCAAATAAATTGTTTTCATTTACGAAGAACTCATTTATTATCTCATAAATTTAAATCTTAAATCAATTTGAGTTACACATAAGGTAGTAGAGCTGGCATCAAGGGCAAGTAGTGCAGATTTATAAAAGACTGGAGAATCTTTAATCAATTTGGATGAATCTCCCATGTGCATTACATCCAACAATCTTTTGAGGTTATCCAACCGAGTATTCTAATGCTAGTGTAACACATCCACTGTAACATTTGAATTATGCTGTCATCTATTTACAGAAGAATAACAAACATATCACCATGAAGTTTGAACGATTAGGCACTGCTCCAAACAGTATTGAGACAATCACATTCAAGAAATGGTTGATGGTTGATCTTCATGGTTTCCCCAAGATTGGTCACTCATCTCTTTAGTCAGCTTTAGTTGTTTTACAACATCCAAGCGCTCTGGAGAATAAGAGGAGGGTATCTACATACAGAAGCAAATACCATCAAAACAGTGTACATGATAAATGAAAAAAAAAACATAATGGACAAAGCAACGGTAGTTAAGTTACCAAGAATGGCATATACTTCTGGATGGCTGCTATAATAGCTGCATGGCCTACAGTTGTTAACTGGAAACATGATGAAAAAAACCAATGTTTCAGCGAAACTCCAAATGAGGTGTCTCAACTGAAAAAAAAAAAATTAGATCTACAACTTTTATGAAAACACCAAGAGCTAGTTTGAAAGATTCGGGGGTCAAATAGGACTCAAGGGACCAGTGCTAGCATCAGCGCTTGACGTCCCGTGTGGCGCTTGAGCACCAATGCCTAGTGTTTTTCTTGTTTGTGTAACTTTTAGTTATATATTTTGTTATGGTCACACACAAGTTGAATTGGAAGTGCAAAGTTTCTTACAGGAAGTAGCATCAAGATTGTCACTGGAATTAGAACGATTATGTCAGTTAAGGTTCTGTCTAGTCTCTTTCTTTGACTCCTTGAAGCCTTGCAGCCATGTGCTTGCTTCACAAGTAGCTCTAAAGCAACCATGATGTCCATGAAGAGCAACCGTGTACCCATCCAGAGATCCTAGTAACACATTCCCACAGATGGTTTAGTTACTTTGAGTCCAAGCAATCTGCACATTTACTAGAAGCATGTGATTACAAGGGGGAATGCATTCTCTCGTGTGCAGTTTTCACATGACTCAGTCACGTGTGATCTTTCACCGTTCATTTCTCTTTCATCATGTGCCTTGTTTGATATGAGTCCCTAAGTCATATGAAAATTTCAGATGAGAGGATCCATTCCTGATCATAAGTCTTACCGCACTTGTGGATGCCAACTTGGTGCTGTATCTCTTGATAAAACTTTCGCGCAGAGGATTCGACTTATTGCTGATGGGACCTTGCTTGCATGACTCCTTGTTTCTAGCTGCAATTTGAGCCTATGATTTAAAGTCAAAGGAGAAAGCAGTGGTTAGGTAATTCTTTTCTTCTGGTTTGTTGTTGTGTATCAGATCTCGAGCATTTATATTTGGTGAAGAACAGGAAACATTATAGCATGCAATCATGCCGCGCAAAGAGCATGTTGTCTAATTGTTACTTTGCAAACAGAAAATAGTTAAAGTCAAAAGTTGTTACTTTACTTCCATAAATCCTCCTCTAAGGGTCAGTTTGGGTTAATAGTTTATTTAATCCCTTCTGTGAAAGCAACTTTTGAAAAAGTTATTGTGTTTAAATACATAATAAAAAATTATTTGTTTTGAGTGTTTTCAAAAATGCTTTTTGAGAAGTTAGATATTTTAATTATTCAAAAAGCAACAAAAATGACTTTATGAGAAATAATAAGCTGTATAATCAAACAAAACAAAAATTGAAGATTATGATTTTTAACTTCCGAAAAGTTTAAAAAAAAAAGAAAAAAGTCATAACGTGTGTTATCGAAAAGGATCCTAAGGCTTATTTGAGGGAGCTTGAAATTGAAATCAAATCAAAACCTAGCAACCAATTAAAAAATCTAGCTAAATTTGAATATAGAACATACAGAAGGCACCGACTTACATCTCTAGTTTAGCAAGATAACGAGTTTCCTAACTACGTATCTATAAGGTTGTTTATGACAAATAATATTTCCTAAAACACCTTTTTGAATGAAGGGCTGTTTTGAGAATCACCCTTTGGACATCCTTTGGCAGTTAAATCTTGTGCTTCAAACACCAAAGATAACTTGGGTCCATTTATACTTCCCATATATGATGTATGGCTGTCAGATGCAGCATGCTCCACAATATTTAGTGAATCACTGGAAATAGAGCAGAAGTTCAATCATAATTATTAACTTCTTTCCTAAGAAGTTGGCTCCTATGAAATAAGAGAAGGGAAAAATAAATTTTACTCCCTGGAACTATAGGTTTGCACTTTAGTCCCTGAACTATCACTAGACTTTTTTGAATGTTTGTTTTATTCCTTCTGTTAAGTTTTCATGCTTTTTTAATTCAAGACTAAAGTGCACATGACTAATAGTTTACGAGGATAAAATGATTTTTTTTTCCATAAAAGAATAACAGAATCCAGCGAAAAACCAACCTACCCGGATTTGTCATAAGCAGCCCAGTGATCTTGCAGACAAGTGCTTAGCAACCCCTGACTAGGAATGTTGATTAAGAGGGAAGAACACACAAGGTGAATAGCAACTCAGAAGACAGAGAAACTTAAACTAGTAAACTCACGCATCAACTGAAAGTTACCAGCGAAGCAAGTATGATAATGACGCTGTGTCCAATGATTGTTGAGTCGACCGATTGAAGTGCGCAAACCCGGAGAAAACGTCATAGCAGAGAGTAAAAACTACAGATAAAATGATCTCTTGCTCTGCTTGGCAAGCATTATGTTTCGGCCGTTTTGCTCGGCAGTTTATTTGAACAAATGAAGCATAAAAATCAAGCCATCCTATCTCATCAGTTACCACCTGAAAGACAGTATAAATTAAAACTGGAAACACTAAATCTCAACCGACAGAAAAGGCATTTTACATCAGCATTGGCATAGTTAACAGAAACCAACCTCCATGAAAAGCTGATACACTGGGATGGAGGAAAATTCCGGATAAATGAAAAGAATGCCACATTCCAAGTAACTTAAACCAAGCATTCAATATTTAGTATTATCAGTATCTTGAAAATTGATAACAAGAAAGAAAAGAGCAAAGAGATCAACCTGAGAAAGTCCTTAACCATTTCATCAAGATTCTTAATTCCCATCGCTGACAAAAACATTCTAGTCCTTCTTCCAAGATATGCAAAAAGCCCCAATGTGGCCAAACTATGTGGTTGAATCTGTAAAAAGGCACACCACAAACTATCAGAATGCTAAATAACTAACTGCAAATATAAAATAATGAGAGCAAGACTAAAATTAGATCTAAAATATTTGCTTATATGATTTTGGCATTGACTATGAATGAGACAGATTTCATAAGTTAATAGTAGTCAATATGCACTTTAGTCCCTGAAATGTGACATCAATTTAGTCCCTAGAAGAGTTTCGAGATCAAATATGTCCCAAGAAGTTAAAATTAAAATGTGACATCACATTAGACCCTAAATATTGTATGACATCACATAGGTCCCATGATGTCAGGTTTTAACTTTCGGAGGCTTATTTGATGTCAAAAATGTTCAAAGGCTAAAGTGATGTCATATTTTAACTTATTTTAACTTTTAGTGGATTGTTTGATGTCGAAATTCTTTCAACAACCAAATTGACGTCACATGCAACTTTCGGGGACCAAAATGCATGTTTACTCCTGATATTATACTTGGACTAAGTTTATATTCCATGAACTATGGCATGAGTTTATATTCCATGAACTATGGCATGAGTCTGCAAGTTGACCTTGAGCTGAAAACTTTGCTCATTTGAAATGACGCTTTCTTCACGGAACGCTTTCTGCAGTTTCTTATGGGCCAAACCAATCCAAAACTCCAGGTCCTCAGTTTTTTCGCTGGGAAGAATCTTCCTACCAAAATGGGACAAGAAATTCAATTCAAATCCTGCCTCAGTTGCTAACTGGTGTAATTTGTCCACTAATGCAAGATTGAGTGAAAAATCCATGAGCTTGACCAAAACATCCTCAAGAGACGATACAAGTATGGGGCAGCCGATGCGCCCACAGCCCAATTTCACCACTGCACTACAGCAAGTTATAGCCACAATCATACCTGCAATGCCGCTGGTACACTTTTCTGTCAGGCTAAATTTTTTCATCAAATTGAAGAATAACTTTGGATGCAAAGTTGATGCAAACACGTGTTGTTATACACACACACACACACAGGTTTATATATAGTCCATCCAAGGCTTAAACATATTTTTCTAAATGCAATCTTGTTTCAAGCAAACCTTCCAGCATACTCCATGGACCACTTTTTCAGAAGAGGAATGAAATATCCTGATATTCGTGGCATTTCGGTGTCTCTAAACCACTGCACCAACTGCAGATGCCTCATTTCTAGTCGAAGTTCAATGTGTTCTCCCGTCTGATTTATTAACGGGGACAAACTGAAAAAAAGGGAAGGGAAAGTAACTCAGATTTGAGCAAAGCTTAATTGAATTGGACTGTCTACTATTACTACTCTTAGGTCTTAACTTTGTAAATGGTAAATTAAATATAATAAATTATTATGCACAAGTATTCTTCCAATTATAGGAAGCTGTTAAAAGTTCAACTTGTTACATCTCTTACATGTCTATTGATGTTACTACTTACATTTGCAGCCGCCCAAACACATGGTATTTGTTAATTGTTAAGCATAAAAGAAAAAACAGTGAAAACTTACATCTCTCTAATGGGGGAAAATTCATTGTGGCGTTTGCGTGATAGAAATATCTCCAAATCAATTGCAGTTTTAATCAAAGCATAAACTGCAACCTGTAAAAGCAGCACGTTGTCAGTTCTTTATTTTTTCTATCAGATCCAATCAACTATCCATGTTAGTATTCTCAGGACACTACATAAGTGTACGGACCTTCTTATTAAATGCTCACATCACAATTTCGTTAGTAATATTAAAAGAAAATTAACTTCACCAAGAACCACTCTCTCAAAAGCTTAAGTTATTAGGGAGAGGACAAGCCCCCTCACGCAAGAGCTCCTTTTGCTTGAAGTGTGGACAATATTTAGAAGAATGAGGGTAGTACGGGTCGAACTCTAGGCCAATTAGTCACACAAACTCTGATACCATATCAAGAACTATCTCTACCAAAAGCTTAAGTTGTTGGATAGAAACAACTGAATGGTTTTATATCTTAACAAACTTGGAGGAGACAATTACATCATTTTGATGGCATATATACCTGGTAAGCGATTCGCCTGTGCCACTCATGCACATCCTTTCCATTCCAAGCCATTGCAAGCTCTGGACCATTCCTTGCAAGTCCAAGCGACTCAACTGCTTGAGAAAAACTCCTACTAGCTTCATGCAACACCAATACAAGATAATCCACCCTATTAAATTCCATTTCCTGACTACTAGATGTAGAATTATAATCCATATCTGCTTCTTTGCTTTCATCAATAACTGAAAAATGAGCCTTAGCTGATGCAGACAATGATGAGCAAGTCCTCAAGGATGCATAACATCTAGACGAAGATCCAACTAACATGCCATTATTCAAAGTGCCGATGTTTCTTTCCCCTATTGTATTCAAGTTGGCATGTTGAAGGGAATAGGAAGTTGAATTTTTTTTGATATCTAATCCCAAGGATCTGCAGTTGGAAGAAGAAAGGGATGTTGGCATTTTTTGTTAATTTACAAAAATAAATATTTAAAATTCAAAACAAATTGCCAAGGGGTGTGTTAACAACCAAGAAGCTATTCACCTACTGATAGGTATGTTTCAATGGTTATATTGGTTCATCAAAGGGTTCATAAAATTCTATTTATTAGTTATCTCTTTCCCCAAATCAAATATACCAAAAATTCTCTACTTTAGAAAGATTCGAAAGGAAGTTTTTGGAATTGCTCTCTAAAAACTCCAGAGTGTTTGGATTAATTCTAGGGATGGATAGCTAGAAACCTGCGAGTAAACTAGTGGAGACAATTAACACCTGAAGGGACATGGTGATTTTTGATACCGTGTCAAGACTCGCAAATATCTTCATCTTTTCTTTCATATCCATTTGGATAATAAGGGGATGTGGAAACTTATCAGGAATTGACATGTCTAAAATGCATAGAAAACTAGCATAGAGACATCTCATACATCAGAGAGAAGGTATTACTTAAAGCAAGAGACACCATAAAGTAACCTACTACCTAATTTTCACACACATACAAAATGTGTGTACTTTTTGTTATCATTTTATTATTATAGTGTACACAGTATTATATCACATAAATCCACTTTGAAGTCACCTTTAGCCCAAGGACAACAACAGCAACTTTGAAATCAGAAGATAAAATTTTAATTTCTTAGAAAATTCCACCTTCCAACTACTTTGGTGAATCCTTAATTATTTCCAAAGTTTTGGTACATTCTGAATCAAGTGATAATTGGATCATTTCTGGAGAATTTAGTTTAAGGGGTAAAAAAATAATAAACTAGAGAAGCTTAATTTCATAATGTGGCCAACAAGGGTATTGAAATCAATAATGGAAACTAAATGCTATCTGTAGCTCATCCTCAAAACCCCGAAATTACTCTAGTAATGCACAATTCATCTAGTGTATCATTATCAGCAATAAAGTTCAAAACCAATTTCAGGGAGCAAAATCTTCAAAAATGGACAAGATTGTGCTTGACACTAATATGTAATGTGTTCAACATACATTTCAAATATGATTCCTATCAATCACAAGATAGAATAAGGGGTAACACTGTCATTTCATATTGATGTTGCAAAAGCAACAAGGAGAAAGTAAGAGAAGCATAATAGTAATAACACTGGAGTAACAAAGGAAGAAAAGTAGAAGAAAGCTTACGGGTATTTAAATAGTTGATGTTGCAGATTCGAAGGGGCAGCCATGGAAGGAAAAGAAGCAAGAGAATAATAGTAAAGGGCAAAAAGAATAACACCATCCGTGTTGGGACACCTAAAATAAATGCAAGATTTGCGGCGTTGTACCCGAGGCACAGATAGAAAGAGATACTAATAAAATAATAAAATAAATGATAATAAATTCAGCAACTTCACTACAACTACAAGAAATAAAAAACCAAGAGTTATATATGCTGTTTGCCCCCATTTTCCCTTTGGATTCAACTACTGACAAGCATTTTGGTTTCCAAGTTTTTTTGTAACCTTGTTGAAAATCATAGGATACATCATGGATGAAGATGTCCAAAAACTTCTACTCATACGGTTCATCTTCCAATTCTAAGACCACCTTTGGTGTCAAACAAACACTGATGATGCCTTTGCATTGAAGACTGAAGGAGTGAGAGCAGTTTCAGAATCGCAATCCTTCCTTCCTTGGAATCCTTAGAAATCAATCAAATATCTAGTTAAATCTTTTATTATATCTTGGAAAGATTAGTTTTAATGTTTTATTTATAATTGATTTATTTGAAATTAGGGCTCTACCACTCTTACTATTATAAGGATAAGGATTAACATTTTATATTTTGTATCACATCTCCTCAAGAAATGTTAAACCAACGACAAATATTCTTTCTAGTTGCCAGCATAAAGTTCATGATTCCTGTAGATTTCTCTCTGGCAATTATTTTGTAATTAAAATAATATAATTCTCTTGTTATTTTATTGATACATAAAAAGTTTAAGTGAATTTAGCATCACTCATTTTATCACGATAAGTGGCCCTCACATTATTAGCGAAATTCAAACTCGTCTTTATGAGATACAAACACGATCCTTACCACCATTGTGTCAACATTCTTTGGCATAATTCTCCTAATATTAAATGGTGATAAATTGCAGCACCCCATGATGTACAGAGACCAAGGTCCCCATGACATATTGCAGGAGCACCAACAATGTTTTATTTAACTTGCCAACATGATAAACATTTGCATTTATATCAGTGGGAAGAAATAACAGAAGCAAATGAATCCTTAACAAGAAAAAGCATTGAACCCTTAACATGTCATATTTCATATTGGATTAAATTGCACAAGGAATTCGACATTTATGAACTAATATTGACCCGATAGAGATAAGAGAATTTGTTTGGAAACACATTTTAATCAGTCTTGATGAATGATGGTACAGAAGACACTACAAATGAATCTCAAATTGATATTGACTTCTGAACTTAGAAGTCCAAAAATGATACTCAGAATGCATTAGATTTTAGGAACAAAATCCGTATATAAAACACCTCTTAACATCAATGAGAAAAACTCTTTCCATCAATTGTGGTTCATTTTCATGCTCTCCAGATGACACCATTGCTTAAACTCCAGGTGCACAAGGCATCTGCTTGGCAAATGAATTTGAATGGCAAACTAAATAATGATATTACTAACGGGAAATGCTCATTTTAATTTCTGAAAGTATAAGATTAAGTCACTTTGATCTTCGAAATTTAAAGTTTGACTTTTCAATTCTTGAAATTGTAAGTTACATGTTAAATTAGTCTCTCAATCCATTATCATTATTGGATTGTCATGTTTTTACTAAATTTTCGCATTAAATGAAAATGTAATAACGAAAGCTATGACAACACTAAAGGCTAAAAATATGGTTGTAATGACACTTAGAGCTATTAATCTTAATTGTTGCAACTTAATTTATCACCATAACTACTTCGGTAACCTTAATTTCAAGTGCAGTTACAACTCATTTGCAATCTTAATTGTTGTTACTGTCCCTTTTAATGTGATAAATTAACGAAAATGTGACATTACACCAATGATAATAAATCGAGAGACTAATTTGATTTACAACTTACAATTTTAAGGATTAAAATGTCAAAATTTGAATTTTAAGGACCAAAGTGACTTAAACTTACACTTTCAAGAACCAAAATGAACATTTCCCCCGTATTACCAAACTTAACCTCAAAAGTAATATACATTATTAATTCTTTAGGTTCATTTCATTGGTCTCAATTATCGATCCTCTCATCAATTTTCCCTCCAGGAGTTTCTCCATTGCTTCCCTTAAAACCAAGTTCTTCCAGGTCTTGCTTCGCCATCAAGTTCCTGCGAGATGGCAATGAATAAGAACCATATGCACCCAAAATAATATCAACAGTAATGGTATATCAACATTATACACTGAATATGAAAACAGATCAAGATATCCATTAAAAATTTTCCAAACATTATATTTCATCATGAGAAATATCCGGGATTACATGAGGTTAAATTCCATCATTCAATTGCAAAGCTTTCCATAAAAAATACATAAAATGGCATTGTCCTGGTGTGACTACCATCTCGTCCTAAGCAAAGAGAACAACTTGGATAGATTCTTAGAGGCAGATAAACAACACGCATCCACAGAACAACATTGAAGATCATAAATTTCTTCTAAAGAAACGGGAGTTGATCTTCCATGTCATAATGACCCGATGCCCTAATATGCAATTTCTATGTGACTCTTCAGAAATTGCTACCCAATGTCATTTTTTTTAAAGGATACCGCAATAAAGGTAATTCCTGTGTGGCCTATGTAATTTGTTTTATTCAGTCACATGCTCAATGAGACAATGGCAATGAATTTTGATGAGCACTGGTCACTCTTTTCCCCTGCCAAAACTGCACTGCTCACTCTACCAGATCATACTCAACTTTAGAATGACCAATCCAAATCCAATCAAGGCAATGAATACTTTAAGAAGGCTACTAACTCATCAAGTTACACTACACTATTGAGCTCCAGAGAGTAGCTTATCCGACACCAAAATACTAAAACCAACATGGCAAGAGAAAAGGAAAAATAAAAGCAGCACATTCAAAACTCATCGACTTATGCTAATCCACATAAAATGCTTCAACATCAACAACTCATGATCTGTAATACAGTGAAGCCAACTCACATTTCCATACGACACTGCAAGTACTTTTTCGAGAACTCCCTGCATTTTTCAGACTGATGAGAAGCAGTCTTCAGACAATTGATATATTCTTTCTTCTCCTGAAACGAACGCACCCGACAAACTGTAAGGCACCCAAGGGTAGAAACGCAAAAAGCTTATAATCAACAAGTTCGACTAAATGTCCAAAAAACAAGCACCCAACTTGAAAGGGCTTATGTCTTCAAAATTCAATCACACAATTGTATAAATAACTAAATATAAGTAAAAGCTATTGTTCTTTCATAAACACATGAAGATTAAGAGAAAAAGGAAGCATACCAGGTCACACAAATGCATGTGGTCTAATGGGAATATACCCTTTTCAGGAGGCACTGGCCTGAGCCCCCTATTGCCACCAAAAGCACCACCTATCACACAAGTTTCACAGTGTGTGTGTCAAAGAAACTATCAATAAAACAGAGTCTTCACTATTTTACCAAAATTCATAACCACAGAAAATTAAAAATTAAAAAAAAAAATGTTTTTGAGGACAGAACATCACTACAACAAAAATCATTGATTTTAGAAACTCAAGTGTACATAAAGCAAAAATTCCCCAAACACTCAAAACTTGAATTCACCTAGTGAATAAACCAATCATTCAACCATTACTAGAAAAAATGAGAATGAAAAAACTTTTTGGCGAGGAATGCATGTATCGTATCAAATGTAATCAAAAAGGGTGAAAAATTTGAAGGAGGGTAGAGAAACGTGTACCTGCTCCACTCATTTCTAGGTTTGAGCGTCAAACTGAGAGAGGCTTCGGGAATCTTCCACGTCGAAGCTCCGATCGCGGCTGTTTCACTGAGAGAGGCTTTGCTAAGCGGGGGAAGGGTTTCTAGTTGGAAACGGCTCCTCTGAGGTGCAAGTGCACCTTTAGAGGGTAGAGTGCATTCATCTCAGCCTTTAAAAAGAACCAACGGTGGATATTTCTTTACACGTTTTAACACAATTATAACCCTAGTAAATTAAACGTTTAACCCAGTTGACACCATATAGAGCCATCCCAATTGAGCAGTTTTCAAATGAAATAGGAATCAATCAATGTGTTCAAGCAAAACAGTGCCATGGAGGACATTCGATTCATCCATTCTTATATGCGAAGAAAAGTATACGTTGGCCTAAGTTGCTGAAAAAGTTTCCAAGGCAATCTGTGCAAAAGCAAGCAACAATGTGTGAGTTTATTCTCACGCATGTGGCGTTGGTAACATTAGTGGTTTTTGTTGCTTCCTGCTCAAGCGATGCATTCATTGGATGATAATGTGAATTATGATTCAAGACTTCAACTATATCGACACGGTAGTGCCCAACTATATCTTGCTTTCTATTGATAATGCTATGTTCGTGACCACCAAAATATTAGATAATCTTGGCTCAGGGCCATGCATATTCCTTAACAAAAACATGTTAGAACTTTAGCATGATCTTGTTAAAAGAAAATTTTGCCCTCTCTTCATTGTTCATTTTTATTGCAACCTCAAGCATAAAGAGACAAATTTAGGGTGCATTTGGTTTTAATATTTATTTCCAAAATTTTTTATTTTCAGAATTTTACGAGAAAAAAATTATAAAATTTATTTTTCTATTTTCATTTTTTTTCCATGAAATCTTGAAAACAAAGGATTTTAAAAATGAAAACTGGAAATAATACCAAACATAGCATTATCATCATGTAAATCTGACGTATTGGTTTAGTGTGTAAACTTCAATTTGCAATAAGATACACAATAATACTACTTTTTCTTTCACCATGATTGATGGGTGAAGTATTTTTGTATAAACTATTAATAAGTATCTTACTTTTAAATAATCTTACTAATTATTTGATGAAAACCCTTTGACAAGATTGTTCTTGAAAATGTGAAATATAAACCCAGAGGAATCAAGAACAATATACACATTTATCACTCTACTTTGACAATTTATTTACACATATTTGCATCTGCCTCTAACCTCTAATCTCTAACCTGCGGTAAATGAGTTAAAACTCATTGTTGTACCCTTAACTCACGATTCCTAAACTAAGGGGGAAAAGAGTAATGTGTAATAATTTAAAATTTAAATACAAATATAACATCATGCCAATGCCAACTGCACGAAAAATGCATCAGCAAGAAATGCAGGTATAATTAATCATCTAGTTCTATCTGTCATATTTGGTTTGAAGATGAATTCGTATCGAGATCTGATACAACAAAACAGTCGGCGTTGTGAGAAAAATCATCGATCTTCCTTGACCTTTGAGCACGAGGATGCTGAATGATTACTAGAACTTCATCTTTGGAGCTTTCATTATGAGAAGTAGAAGTTGGCTACACATGCATAATGATTGCCTCAGTAAAAAACACACAAATTGAATGAATAACATATGTCAGCGGAAGCTTATACAAATAGATACAAATCAACTTGCACAGTTGTGATTCTATGTAAACAGTTTCATGCTTGGAATGATTAATTAAAAAATGCAACATGATGCCACTCAATTAGTAAAGTATTCAGCTGAAGAACATGAGAGTATGTTTTCAAGTTGCAACACTTACCACCCCAATGTGCCATTCATGACAACTAAATTCTTTAAAAGTTGCTGCATCCATTTCCTGCACAATAGTGCTCAGTATAGTCAGAAAACAGAATAATCTTCTAGAAACTACATCTAGAATAGATTAACTATTGTGTGATCTGTTTTAAATATGGGTATGAACCCTAATTAAGTCTGTCTAAGAAGGTTAAATGTCATAAATTGAGATCTAGACAACCAAAAAATAAGATGAGATAGAATAACAAGTGGAAGCTCCAACCCTTAAGAGAGGCTATATTGTCAACATTATTTAAAAGTGATTTCTACAAGTGAAACTGGATATTTAGAATTCAATATCTTGAAAATATTCCAGTTACATGCGTTTCAAGCGCAAATGACAACTAAACTAATACATTTTAATTGCCATTTTGACCTCTGCAGCATGTGAAGATCGACAACTTACAATACTGTAGATGGGAGGCACCAGGGTCTCGCCTTCACATCTTGTGGTAGGCATAACAGAGAAGTGCGGTGCCATATCTTGTGGCCTAAAGATCCATCTGCAGGTAAAGAAATAGATTAAGAACAATTTTAGGTTAGAAATGGACACAATTGGGGGAAAATCATGAATAATACTCTTGTACTGCAAGGTCAAATGTTGAGGAATTTTGTAATTTTCGGAGAATTGAAGTGTTACTAGAACACATATACGCATACCCAATGTACCCAAAGATGCAGAGTTGTGCCCATTCTCTGATCAATAAGCGAATCCAGTAATTCTCTGAAGAGTCGTCCATGTTCATGTATATCTATAATTCATAAGCTTGTTAAAGTCACATTTATATTTATATATATGTAATATTCATGTAAGTTTACCAAGTGAAGTCCATGTATAATACCACAGTTTCTGCAGTAGCTACTATCTGCATTGCACCCTGAAATTTCCTGCACAAAACAAAGGAAAGCATGTCTATAATTAAGTATGGTCTCTTCTTACATGGGCTGTCATATATCTATTACACTGGGAAAGAAATTACTCGTACACACTTCTCAGATACTTGACACTTACTTGAACATTGTGTACTTCTTGTACACAGCATCGTGCATTGTACGAACATCCTCATATTCTATAATGCTCAATTGTTCTCGCAACACAAGTAGATTTTGTGATATATGGTGGAAAATTACATAGAATGAAAGAAAATAATTTAGTAGCAGAAGCACCTGGTCATTTGGTCAATCATAAAAAATGAATTAGCATAAAAAATATATCATTTTTTACCAATTAAATTGCAGATTACACAAAGCAGCTTAAAAACTCACAGTGAAGTATGGCACACAAGCCTTGTAACCAACTAGAGTCAAGTAAAAGACACATGCCATTGCAGCAGTTGTGCGGCGTTCATTCAAAGAAAGGCGCTCACACATGATGCAGTAGCCATGAGAAATGAGCAGAAAGGAGACGAATGCGGTTGTCTGAAATAGCACCCCTGTTACATACACCCCAAATGACATCCACAAAGAGCATGTGTGAAAATTGTAGCACGAATACCTGCCCGAATTGTCACAAAACCCAAGTAAGATTTTTCAGATAACAAATACAAAGTTCACACTACTAAGATGTGTTGTCGAACAAGCGTCAAAGCATACCAAGCCTAGTCCAGTCTCACACTAAAAATTCCACAAAGAATAATTTGCAAAATACTACATTAGGGGCAATTTGTGATGTAATTGGTTCTCCATCAAAAAAAGCAACTCAACAAATAAAACAACAACAACCACCGAGCCTTATCCCACTCATTATTGCCCAACACTCAGTCCTATACAGCATTGCTGGTCTTACAGCTGAATAGTAAAATTTTCCCCTAAAAAATGCAACTCAACAAATACCCTTGAAAAAAAAAGATTGATAACTTGAGCATTAATTTGTCCCCTGATGAAATTATCAACTGAGGCAAGAGTCATTTACTCCTCCAAAATCCCAGCACATGATTAAATACTAATTGTCGCAACCGGTTGTGTATTTACACAAACATATTATATATCCTTGTCTAAATTGAATGAAAGATTAAGCCATTCGAAAGCCAAACAATGAAATTAAAACACAAATTTTCAATGCCAAAATTTCGGTACAGTATTCAGCAACCTAAAAGAACAAAGCTAGTCCAAAATTTACCAGAAGAGGAAGGATAGCATGAGCTGCAACGCTTTGATCAAAGGAACCGAAGTAAGTGTCCACTGCAACTTATTCCACTGCTCTAGCAATACATCATCATAAAACAAAGCAGCCACAAAACCAAAAAACTAAATAAATAAACAAATAAAGAAAGAAAAACCACCTGCTTCAAAAATCAAAGAATAAATCTAAACATCAAACTACTTACATGACATGAAAATCATAGAGCTCTTAATTAAATTCCCATATCTAATTGAAAAATTCTCCTTACTTTTACATGAATAAATTTGTCTACCGCCTAGTTATGTTAAGGAGCGAAAAGGATTAAACAAGAGAAAAACCATTAAAAGAAAACTGAAATTCATTTTCTCATGTTGCATATAAAAAAAAATAAAAAAATCAAACGTAAATAACAAAACAGAGTCCAAACCAGCAAAACAGTTCTCAAGCCCAACAATATAACAAGCATTCAATTCAATAATAATCCAATGAACCGTTTTTCCTCTCTCTAAACAAAAACACACAATGCATCACTCATCATCCAAAAATCCAAAACAAAAGTAAAAGAAAAAAGGAAAAAAAAAACTCTGAAACAAAAAAGAGCAAGTTTTTCAAACTAGTGAAGAGAAAAAGCTGCAGCATCGAATTGAGGAACCTGAGAATGGCGACTCTTGTAGGTGTAAGCGGTCCAAGAGCAAGCGGAGACGAACCAGATCGACAGGAACGTCAGGTACAGCGACGGCAGCGGCCGGAAGGAATCGTCCACTCCGACGCCGGAATTCGCCATTTTCGTTGTCGCCGGCGACACTTGTTCAATTTCGGTTTTTCTTTTTCAGCTTCTACTAACTGACCGTGCCACACCACCCGGTCTTAGCTCTCTGCGTGTTTTGTGCTGCAAGCTTTGAGCGCCTTTTATACGCTGCTCACATACATGCCCCGCCTTTTGGTCGCTTCTAACGATAGTAGTAACAATTAATTAATACTTTATCTTACAAAATTTTGACATCGATATCTTTCACAATTATATTAATAAAAAGCTCTTTTAACTGTATATTTTTTAAATAGAATTCTCTGGATATGTTTTATTTTTCAATAATTATATTTATTGTATATGTTCAATTACATCAATTAAAATTACATGTCATATATTAGTGACTGGGGTATATCATTACAAATGTCTCTTGGATTATACTTTGTCAAAAATAGTATTTGACCAACCCAATTGTCCGGTGCAAAACCATGATAACTTCCCTCACCAATCCATTATGATTTTGGGGAGCAATTGTTGATCTGTTTAATTAATTAAGCTTGGCCACATGTTTTTTTCTTCTTCTTTATTTTGTATTAAAAATGCAAAGTTGATGGGCCATGTTTTAGGGAAAGAAAGTGGGTGGGTGTAACTATCTCAAGTGCAAAATGGAGTCATGCAACAAAACCACTCCGAAATTTTGTGATGAATGCGTTATAATGAAGAGTAATTCCCACTATCCTCTCATCAAAAGATTATCCACACAAATATGTACAAGTGTTTTATTTTCCTTAGCTTTAGGTGAAATCATTCTAATTAAATGCTTGTTAAATGAATAATTTTTCACCCAAAGAAAGAAGAAAAGAAAGTCATAGCTTGAAGCATTAATATTTAGTAGAAATATATATATTTGTCATAACTCATAACCGCGTTGAAGACGTGAAGAGCACTTCTTTGATATCCCGCTTTGTAATTTCTAGTTGATTAAACATGTAATCACAAATTAATACCTTGAGCACAAAAAAAAAAAAAAATCTTGCCGCTTTTATTATCTCTTCTTTATGATTATTTAGTTCTAACTTTTTCAAAATATTCCCTCCATTTTAAATTATTTATCACTTTAATTAATTTTTTTATTTTACATTATTTGTCATTCTCACAATTTTTAAATAAAATTAATTGTTAAATTTTTTTAACATACCTCTAATTTATTGAAATCTTAAAAATAGTAACTTTTTAATATTTTTTATCTCTCTATTGATTATAATTTGATAAAGTTATTCTTTAAATTATTTTTAATTTTAAATTTCTTAATATTACATGCCGCTAAAACGACATATACTTTGAGATGGAGAAAATACCTTTCTTACCATAGATAAAATCATCAAAAAAATAAAAATATTCATTGAACTTTTCATGAAACGAGTCTTATTTTATTAAGGAAAATGATTTATCATCTTAACTCATCATAATAACTATTAAATAAAATAAAATAAAAACTATCAATTATTTTTAAGATATTAAAATATTGATTGCATCTAATTTTATTTCACTTAGCATTAAAAAAAATTAGAAGAATTTTTAAAAAAGATATATCATTACACCCCCATTTTATTGTGTCCTTTTCACTTTAAATCAAACATAACACAGCCACCAAATCAATATGGGAAAAGGAAGTGATGTTGGTATAATGCATTTGACCAGCTAATTTGCAAATTCTTGGACAAGGGATTTTGACTTTGATGGAATGCGTCAAGGAATTGCCTTTTCATTTCTTTTTGCCAAAAAAAAAAAAAAAACATTTTGTTTTCTATTTAAACCAAACCTAAACGCAGCCAGAGATTGAGATGGTAGATGAAGATGGTCATCAGAATAGAATCAAAGACTTTAGGTAAACAAACTCACTAACAAATCTAGTTTCCTTCACATCCTATCCAATCAAATGATTGAAGATCTAATTTTTATTTCCACTTTCATTCTACATAAATATACACAAATTATCTCATAAATATACATATATTTATATCTGAGATGAACTAATAATATAAAACTTTTTTACACTATTATTCAATCAAATATTCTACTTGTTTTTGAAATAAAGTGAGAAAGTAAAACATTTATGCTCATGTAACAAAATTTTATTGGATGATAATGTAATTTTTTTTTTCATTATCAATATATAACAATCAAACTCTTACATCTATTTCATAAGAAGTAGTAGTAAACATTTGTAAATGTTGTGTGTATAATATTGTCTAACCTTAATAGAGATCAATGTAACTAATTTAACCTAAAATTTATATAAACTCCAAAATACTTACTAAAATAGAAGGAATACTATAAAAAGAGATAACTTAGTAGATTGACGCACTCTAAGAAATATGATGAATAAACAAGCATTTTAGATCAACTGAAATTTATTCTAGCAATAAGTAGGAACTAATCCACTGTAACATAGCGAATCATGAAAGAGTCATCCATATTATTACTTTTAAGACTCAAATCTTATTGTTACTATTAAGATACGTGTAAAAAAAGCCCACACAAAGTGGGCGTTCCAGTCTTGAACGTTGAAAATGGGCCGTTGAAGCCCCAAAACCAAAATGTCTATGCTTCGTACTCAAAAAGCCTTGATAATTAGTTCAACTTTCAATCATCTCTGTAATAATCTCTATATTTGCCGTATTGCTTCTGTTAATTTCTTTTTTCTTTGGTCTACGTATGATGATTATAAATTTTTGTGGCCCAATCTCTATTCGGTTGTCTATTTAGCTTATCACCATGTTTTGTTGGGCTATGATGATTTTAGGTCTCTTGGCCTTTTATATCACTTTACCACCAATATATCACTTTGTTTAATGCAATTGGGCCAAAAGATTCGTTTTTCAAGTGGGTTTGTGCGGTGAAGGCTATGGTGGGTCCCATAGCTTTAGTGGCACCAGGTGCACACCAGAGTTTTAAAATTCACCATAATTACATACTTTACCACCGGTTATACTACTTTTAGTATTCTTAAACATACCCTCTCTCTCTTCAAATTTCCCAAACTCACTTCTTGCCCCAATCTCCTTTTAAACATTGAAGCACCTTTTCGTGTTGCTTTCAGTTGGAGTGAATGCCAGATACTAGGCGGTGGAAGAGACAGGTGAGGCAGAATCTTGGAGAAAGGAATGCCTCTATGATACCGTGTTAGAGTATTGACTCACAGAGAATATGCACACCAGATAGTAGTGAATTGGTGAAGAGATTTTACAATTAAGGTGTCTCGTCTCACACTATTGAGTCATAGCACGTGGGTTACAACTGATTCTGTTATAGCTAATTGATTGGAAACATTATTGGCTAAGTTTGTTATCCTAATTTACACCATCCCTTACATTTCATGTATACTAGGTAGATCATATATTTTATCAAAAACGTTCAATACTAAAAACAAATTCACAGATACACGATACACGATACACGTCTATTGATTGGAAAAAAATTTCAAAAGTAAGGGATAATTTCTACAAACTTGTAATTTTGGAACATAATGTGATAAAAATATTACATAGAAATACTCAAACAAAAAGAGCACAAAATATATATTGCGGAACATGAAGAGGCTCCTCATGATTGTTCTGAGCATTTTTGAGCTCTGGAGAAGACAATAAATATGATGGTCTATCATTCCATTTTTCTTTTGGAAAATTCTTAAACTAACATATGTTTTCTTTAAATGAAAAACTTGTCCTCCCTTATTTTTCTCTCCAAAATCCTTCTTTGCAAACATACCCTTAAGTTTCACATAAAACTGAGCAAGAATTTCAAACAAAACATTCAAGCGTTGTAATGCTCAAACATAATTCATGAGAGAGAGAATTTTATGTAATTAATATTTACATAATTGATGAGAGAGTTTTGTATGGAACTGGCACGTTATATTTTTGTCTTGTAATATATAGGAGTCTAAATTCCCAATTTGGCACTCTTATGTATAAAAAGTTAGTTAAGTTAGTTGTTAGTTATGTAACTTATATAGCAAGTGACTGAGTTAGTTAGTTGTATAACTTGCATAGCAAGTAACTGAAGTGTGTATATATATATATATATGAGCACTTCCTCACTGCAATAAACAAGTTTTTCATTCTTCACAGTTCTGTTTCTAATTCTTTCTGCTACTGCTGCAGCCCATGCTGCATTGCTGCACCTGATCCATCATTCCATCAACTTGCAATTCATTTAATATTATTCTCATAAAATAAGTGAGAAATGTCGTGAAAAACTCAAGCATTTTAATACTCGAATAATTATTTTTTGGGATTTTAATGAGTCATCCATTTAACATATTTTGACTTTCACAAGCTCATTTATAAAACAAAAAGAGTAATTACTCACATTGACACATTTCATAGAAACCAGAGTAGTTTCGGCCATTTTATCAAACACGTTGAATACAAAGAAGAAGAAAAACCACGCATACACATCTACTGATTAGAGAAAATTGTCGCAAGTAAGAGAAATTTGCATAAAATTTTTAATTTTGGAACATAATATGTAGCGAATCAAAGGAAAGCAAAAGTTCAAAGCACAAATACAAAATTTCTGGATATGGTTTGTATTTTTCCAAGAAGATTATGGCATGAGACTATTTCATAATAAAAAGGAAGACGTCACGTTTGTTGTTTTTGAAGTGCAATGGCATGTGATCTTGCCAACTGGTCAATGGGGAGTTGCTAATTGAATGCCCTTGCCACTTTGATGTGGATTAATTCACCCTCGCTCGAAGCCCAACTGCCCAAATAAGATATTGCAGCCTTTAGTCTTTAGCAAACCTCTGCCTAATATGTTTTCTTTGGATTCTTGGTCTCCTTTAAGTGCTACAACATCTTCTTGCATCTCGGGGCTCACTAGAATCACCTTTTCGTCCGTGATGAGGGAATGTGTGTTGTTAAGGTTCCCCTCACTACCACTAGGTAGCACTATCTTACCTTCTTCGACTTGATTGTGCTAGATATTCCTAATGACATATATAGCAGTCCATGGTGTCATGGGAGTTGTTGCAATGCACAACACAATATGCAGGATTATCACCCTGTTCTTCAGTTAGAGGAGGAGGAGGAGCATCTTCTTTCCTTGGTCGTTATTGCTTACTACCATGATTGCTCGGACAAAGTTGTACGTTGCTTGCCATTTTTCTGTGTTTACTCATGGCTTGGCTTCCATCATGTCCACTACCCTTTGTTATAGATATCGCTTTCTCCCTCCAAGAATTTGTTACAAAACTCGATCGGTAGCCATTTGCTTCCAAGTAGTGTTGATAGATTTAGGGTTTAACTTAGCGTAGCGTACCACGTGAAAGCCCTAACTGTCAATGACTTTGAGAACTCATTCAACCTCATTTCCATATTCGATCCGTGCACTCCTAGGTCATCTAGGAAGTAGATCAAGTGTTCTCTGGAACTACCAGATCCATCGAACTTGTTCAAGTGTGGCAATCTCATATTATTGAAAGGTGGGCTGATCAGCTCCCACATGAAATTGCTCACTTGGAGCATACTCTTGAGCTCTTTCTTTGTCACTGGCATATATGTCTTCCCCACCATTGGTTTCCTCTTGTTCGTCTTCACGCCTACTTTTCTCTGTCAAGTCACGCACCATATATATTTGATAGTCGGTTCTAGGCATCTACAATGGATGGAGCCCAGGACATGCGCTGGCCAAATGACTTGCTGTAATCCGACCCCCCACGCTGCTGAACACTGTGTCTAGACTCCATCTAGCGCCTATCACAAGGCTATGACCTATGATAACCTCTCACAAAGCACGGTCAAGGTGGTTTTCTCTTTCTAACTAGCAATTTTTGTTTAGTTTGCTCTAGCATTCAACGACGCTACAATGACCAGTTCCATCAATTGAGCTTTCTGCGGCATCATCATGAAGAGAGATTTTCGCCCTCTCCTAGGCCTTGTGTCTTCCCAAAGTCGTCGCTCCAGAGCCTGTATACTAGGCCAAAACCCACTTCTACATGCTCATTGGGCCCTTGGAGTCATCCACACCAACCCTCACATTAAGTGGACTATGACCCAACCCAACAACAACAAAAATCCTTTTAACAGTAAAATACAATGTATTTGGGCCTCCTTGGTCATGTGTTTGGGACACCCTAATGTCTGTCCCAAACAATGACCAATCATGAAATATGTGCAATTGTCATGAAATTAAGCATAATTTAGGTTCAAAGAGCCAAATGTAGGAATCAAAACATATGTATGAAATCCAACTTATCAAATTAGAAACAACGGAAAGAGAATTACATTAGTGGGATAGACCTAAAACTTTCTCACATACTCGATCACAAACAATTGACTTTAATACCACTTGTTAAAAAAAGAGTCCAATCATAAAGATCTAAACCAACATATAATATAAGTAAAAAAAAAAATTACAATAATCGATCAAACTACATATCTTGACTCAAGATAAAAAAATTTATAATTCCTTCCGTTTATATATTATTCACTTAATCTATTTTTAACTACCCTCGAAACTACTCACACTTGAAATCATGATACAATTTTCATCCCTTGCAGGGTTGTGTAGCAGCAAAATCCTGGTTGTGTTCCCGTGGACAGAGACTTTGCTTAATTGTTCCTGACAACAATGGCTTAGATGCGGGTTGGCTTTGGACCCATCACACACATATACGTCACCCACGACATTAATTTGATGACCAAGTTGGCAGTATGTATGTATACAATGTGCACGTTGTCCATGTATTAATTAAAATGTGAATGAATGAAACTACAATGATAGATGGAAAAAAAAATGGATTTTTAGTGAGAAAGGGAGTATGACAGTGAGATGTCTTAGCTGTGATTGTGAAGTAAAAAATCAAGTGTGAGAGCATGTGGAAGCAATGAGGCAGATCAACATATATGCCAGAGAAGTCACGTACTGTGTTTGAGAGAGTACTGTTGGATCATAGGAGAAATAAGGGTGTGCTTGGTATGGCATAAAAATGGAGGACAATTTTTTATGGGTTGAGTTTGCGTGTAAGTTTATACATAAATTGATTCTATGAAGATTTCTTTTGTACTTTTATCCCTTTGTCAAACACACCATAAAAATGAAAAAAGAAAAATTACGAAGTGTTTATGGAATAAGTTGGATTGTGCTATGTAATAAAGTAGCACTTTAAATAAAAGTAAAATTTAGTGGTAACAGTCTAAAACTAAAATAAAGCACAAAAAAATCTACAATTGAAATATCGCTCTATTATTAAAAGATAATTTATTTAATATTCTATGAACATCTAATAATTTTTTTAACTAAGAAAGGGTTAGTGGACGAAATGACTATAATAGTATTGATTAATTTTGTTATATACAATAATTTAAACTTTATTCAAATCACAACATATAATTAGAGGTGAGGACAGGTTATACTAGCCGACAGGAGCCTATGACCTAGTCTTTTCATAAAAAACAGGTCAGACCTAGGCCATTTTAATGTTAATACTCATTTATAATTATAGTTTAAAAAATTGAAATATCTTTAACACAAATTTAAACTTGTGTCTATTACAGTTTGAAAATGCACTATCAGCCACTATGGTAAACAACTTGTTGATGTAACTATTCGATATTATTTATTTATAACTTAACTACATTGTTTTTTATGGAAAAAAATATGTACTTCCTTGTGAGATCCACTTAAACTTATTTGTAATTTGGTTAATTAAATAAAGGATAGGTTGCACAACTTCATTCAATTTAGAACTTCGCCAAACAACTTCACCTAAGAAGACCCCCTAAACATTGTCCACGTTCCACAACTTTGTCGTCCAACATCAACTTCATCCACCTTTTTGTCATCCCACATCCATAACTCCACATCGTCCACTGTAACTTTATCTTCCTCCGCCTCGACTTTGCGATGACATAGCTATTAACCGTCTGGTTCACCCTTGTTGGCCTCTTGTCTCGATGCATCTTCATATATGAAAGAAATATTATTTTGGGCATGTAATTTTTCTTTCAATCTTCTATTGACTTTTTTAAAAAAAAATCTTGACTAACTTGCCTTAAGGCATAGGCCAGGCAAAGCCTTGAGACAAGTTGGGCTTAATTTGAAAAGAAAAAAAAACTTATTATTGGTCACAAGTCATGTTCATACCCAATAATTATAATGCTAGTCTGATCTATGAAGAGTTTGACCTAGTTTTCTCTGACCTATTCTCATCCCTACTAATTATATATATTTTTAAAAGAATGAAATAACATTTTTTTCAATGAATTGAAAAAGCTCAAAATCCTCCAAAAAAAAAAAAAGAGTGAGCCATTACAAGAAGGGG
>QANU01043803.1:153015-173147 GCA_003254905.1 Nissolia schottii
TTTTTGTACCTGCAGCATGGCATACTTGTTCCCTATGGTTCATTTCAGCATCTTATTTATCTCATAGTTAATTATCATGCCTTTGGTCTAGGTGAATCACACCAACATAAAAAGATACCATGATCAGCATAGATTTCACATGTTTCATGTTCGGTATAATTTATCATCATACAGCATATACATTCACATGGTTCAATCCTCAATCATAACATAGCATTAGGAACTAGTTTAGGAGCCTCAAAAGGGTGCCATCAGCTTGTATCAGCTTCAGACCGCTTAGCGGATTTCTTGCTCGCTCAGCGGTTTGAGCTTAATCGTTCAGCGGTGAGGGCTGTATCGCTCAGCGGTGCTAACTTCATCGCTCAGCGGTACTAACTCCATCGCTCAGCAGCCTTACTTTCTCGACTTTTCTTCCACCGACTTCCACCGCCTTATTTTTAAAAATATCTTTTTTACTTTCCACGTCAGCCCAGCGTCGCTCAGCGGTGCCTGAGGGGTCGCTCAGCGATGCTTTGGCAAGAATGAAAAACCTAATTTTCTTTCTTCTCCCTCCTTGCTCCATAGTCTCCCATGGCACCTGCTTGAGTTCCATACATGATTCAAGTACAATAATCCTATCTAATCCAGGTCACAGGACCCTTCAGAATTGTCTCTCTAAATCCTAGCATCATTTCTAACATATATGCACATAATAGCTCAAAATCATCACACATAGACAAACTTGCATAAACATCATCCATCATCAAAGAGGTGAGGAACTAGGGTTACCCACTTCCGCAAGAGCTTCTTGATGCTAGTAGAAAAGGAAACCAAGCCTTGCTTGCTTACTTGAAGGTTTCTTGACCTAGAATGAAAACTTGACATAATTAGGGTAAAGAAGAATTATGGAAGCTTGGCTTTGTACCAAGGGATGGAAACTCACCAACAACTCTTCTTAATCTCCCTTGGATGCTTAGAAATGGATTTGGATGATGGAAAGGTGAACTTGAAGCTTGCTTGACACTCCTAGGTTAAAAGAACATAAAACCTAGGTTATGGTGATTTAGGGCTTAGAACCTTGATTCTTGAATTCCTCTTGGAAAACTTCCTAGCCTTGATGCTAGCTTGCTTCCTTGAGGGATTTGAGAGTGATTCAAAGTGATGAGGAACAAAGGATGATGACTTTTCCTTGATGGAGCTTTGAAAAACTTTGGGAAAGCTTTAGGTTTTGAGAGTTTTGGAAGAAATGAAACTTAGAGAATTTGAGATGAGGGCTTCAGGTTTTGGGGCTGGCCGTGGGCTTTCTCTCTTTGTCTCATGGCCATGCCAAATTCCAATTTTGCCCTTAGTGTTTGGGTTATGTTTGTTCATTAATTGTTTATATCCGGACATCTTAAAATTATTCCGGGCATACCGTTGTGACCTATTAATTATCCTGGTTACTTCTAAAATATTACTTGACATATTCTTGATTTATTTTCATATTAATATATTTTACAGACTCCTATGAGTCGTAAAGAAATTACAGTAAAACCCTGATTTCGATCCGAACGTCACCGGACGTCACGAGATCGTCAAAGAGTTATTTTTTAATTAATATTACAGAAATAAAATTAATATTTGAATTTTAGTTCCTTTTATCTTGCCTTTTCCTCATTATTATATTTTTAATTTTTGCCTTAAATAGCATTTTAAATTGGAGAAAAAAGTCGGGTTGTTACAACACACATGTACAAACATTTACAATTGTTGTGCACAAAAATCCTCAACTACTGTGGACAAACATTTTAACTGTTTGTGCACAAACATTGCTCGCTATAGTGCGCAAACATTTATAACACACTTACACAAACATTTAGAACTGTTGTGCACAAACATTTTGAACTTTTGTGAACAAATTTTTTCAACTACTGCGCACAAACTTTTTCAACTATTGCGCACAAACTTTTTTAATTGTTGTGCACAAACACGTTAAGCACCATGCACACAAACATCTTCTACCATTATGCACAAACATCCTCAACTGTTGTGCACACAATTTTTTAAAATGTTGTACAAACATGTTAAGCACCGTGCACAAGCATTTTTAAATATTGTGCTCAAATGTACAACAGTTGTGTTTACATGTTTTCGCATTATAAAGCTTAGAAATTTTGTCCTCTCTATGAGCAAACTGTTAACATGTGCATATTATTGTTGCAAGTTATAGGAAATTCACCCATAGACGATGATGAGGTTCCCAAGATTGGAATGCAATTTGATACCTTAGAGGGTGTCAAAGCATTTTACAGTAACTATGCGAAGAAAATTTGATTTACATGGAGGATAAGGAGTACTAAGTTCAATGATGACAAGCAGATCAAATACCAAATTCTTACATGTGCTAGGGAAGGATATCGTTCGTCTAAGACACCAAGCATCCAGAAGACCAATCCTACTTCGACTGCGAAATGCAAAGCAAAGATTTCTATAGCCAAGGAAGAAAATGGATCGTGGGTAATACACAATGCTATGAATGAACATTCTCATGAAGTAAGTCCTTCTAAAGCAAGATTGTTTAAGGAAAATAGAAGCATTAACATCCAAATGAAACGAATGATTGAGATAAATGATAGCGTTGACGTTAGGTTAAACAAGACATACCAAACACTTGTTCATCAAGGTGGCCGTCATGAAACATTGAATTTTGTTGAAAAAGACATCAAAAACTATGTTAACAGAGAGGTACGTGTTGTTTGGGAGGAAAGAAATGCCAAAGCACTAATGCTATATTTCTCAAGGGTGAAAGAATGTAGCACAACCCTTTTAAAACCTACACTTTACTCCAAAACACATTTTATGATTGTCAATTTACAAAACTACCCATTGTATAAAATACTTCAATAATTGGGGTTAGTTTTTAAAAAATTTATTACTACTATTTTAATTATTATTTAAAATCATTAGAATTATTATTATTTTTTTAAAATTCTTAAGATTTAAATGCTAATATATATGACACAATATTTATTGTTAATTAAAAAATACAAATATAATAAAACATCAAAATTCATTTTAACTTAATGAAAAATATAAATTATTTTAATATAATTTTTTATTACCAATTTTTTTATGGAAATGTTTCTTTTATTAACCTACATATCTTAATATTAATTGTCACAAAAGAAAAATATTAAAATAAAATAAAATAAAATAAACTATGCAATTTTTAATTTTTCAAAAATAATCATAACAAAGTCTTGTTTTTGTTAATAACTTAATCTCTTAATATAATAATATTTTAAAGTAAAAAAACTAATATATATAAAAGATATTTCTTAAGAGAATGGAGAGAGTTTAACTGAATATATAACATTTACCATATAACAAGCAAGAGTGTATTAATTCAATATGAATCAAAAAGACGTTTTCAATAAAGAATTAAAACTCTAAAGCTGCAAGCTGCTGGGGTATGACCATGAAGAAACAGATCAAAAGACAAGTCTGAGCAACGTGAATATCCTTTCTCGGAGAGGGAAAGCCAGATAAGTCGGGTTGGGATGGGGACTTGTGACATGAACGGTTGGGAGTGTCTATCCTTCTCGAATAAAGGTCGTTGGAGGCATCAATGATAAAAGAAAAATGTAGATAAAATCCTATTCAATAAAGGTGACGCAGTGTTTTATACTGAATGTATACACACTTTATACAGCTCGGCATTTATGTATCCCAACGCGTCTCATGGTTAAGAAGATGACTCAATTTAAGGCATGCCCCATCCATAATGTAGCTCTCAATTATTCAATGCATTTACTCACCAAGCATAGTTGCGGTTGGCATTGCTATATATACCCCACTCGCTTCTCGCAGTCCTCACCAATAGTCATCTTGGAAAATCTCTCTAGTTCGCATGATGGCTTCAAGTTCTAATGGGGTTCTTCTTCTCGTGCTTCTTGGTGCCCTTGTTTGCACCATTGGTGCAAGGAAGCTTGGGAATGAGAAGGGTAATTCTTTTGGGGATGAGAAGAACTTTTTCCGACATCCAGGGTTTGGGGGAGGAGGCGGCGGTGGTTTTGGGGGTGGAGGAGGAGGAGGGTTAGGTGGTGGTGCAGGAGGAGGGTTTGGTGGAGGTGCCGGTGCCGGTGGAGGAGCTGGCGGTGGGCTGGGCAGTGGCGGCGGTGGAGGATTTGGTGGCGGCGGAGGAGGTGGTGTTGGTGGAGGATCAGGGTTCGGAGGAGGTGCTGGGTTTGGTGCAGGTGGTGGACTTGGAGGGGGAGCTGGAGGAGGTGGAGGAGGAGGATTTGGAGGAGGTGGTGGAGGTGGACTTGCCGGTGGAGCCGGAGCTGGTGGAGGGTTTGGTGGCGGAGCCGGAGCCGGAATTGGTGGTGGACTGCCCTAAAAACTAGTATAAGAGATAATTAAACTTAATTATCTCTTATAACTAGCTAGAGAATTCTCACCACTCAACTTAAATTCCCATATGATCAGGAAGAAAACATAAGCCAGCTATTATGATTCTTAAATGCTTCTTATTAATAACACATGTAACTTCAATTAATGTTGTCACGTACGTACGTTGTTCAATATTGTTTGCTTCAAGCATTTTTCTGCATAGTGTGTTTCCTTGTAAGCCCAAAATTACTTGTCAAGTGGAAATAATTCTTACCATGAACAATATGTCCCGTTTATAATATTGCCTTAATTAATCATGAGTCTGTATATATGTTAAGATCATATATATTCAACGCATGTGCTTCATGTTATTCTGCTTCCTCTCTAGCTAAATCCAGTTCTTCTAAATGTAGCAAAGTACCTTTTAATCATAAATAACGAATGGGGGAATGATGTCCATGCGAAATCATGTCCAAATGAATGGAGGCAAATGCTTGGATTCTATAAATATGATAACATTTCAATGCATTTCAATCTTACGAGTCTGACTCGAATGAAAGAATCATTCAAGTATAAGGCAAAAGTAGCACCTAATATTAATAAAAGGAAATGTAATTGGCAGGATGATGTTGGCAATATTATTTACTATTAGATGAATAAATGATCCCACTGTTTACTTCATTTAACCATCACCGTTATTTTAATTAGAAGTTATGGTTAGGTCATTTTAATTGTTTTAAATGGGTAATAATATTTGAACAATATATAAAAATACAATAAAATATAAGTGTACATATAAAGTATAATAATTACGTGAGACTTATGTCCACTCACATCTTATTGTATGCCCTAATAAAGTTCCTCTTCAACTATCGTCCGTCCTCGCCATTATGTTATGTACGTAGCATGTTGTCAAATGTCAACCCTTATAACGTGAACATCATAAATGGCTCTCGGCTTGACGTTAGTCTCCGGGAAGGGACAAATGAAAAGGACAGGGAAAAGTCGGTGCAACGAAAATGCCGTTTCATGCTTCTTTACGATCGTAGTATGAATTAAACCGGTGAAACCAATAAATGTGTGTACCATTTTCTATTCCGTGCAGGGTCATAGTTTCATTAATGGTTTTAGTTCTATTGTGTGGTGGAGCTATTTGAGTTCTGCTACACGTAAACTAAAAATCATACACCATACATACACCTCGTATTTATATACATTAAGTTTTTGTTTTAACTCATGTAATGTTTGTGCACTTAATTAAGTATAGTTGAGAGTATCATTTATAAGTTTGTAATATTTGTGGCACTCGTGAGAATAAAGTTTGTGCCTTATTAATGGTGTATGAAATTGGGCGTACATGTAACATTTTTGGTTCAATAAATTAAGAGGTTGCATAAATGCATATTTTAAAAGAAAAATGTATGAGAATAACTTCATGACAAATTACGTTGACATGCTTAATGATAAATATGAAATATTGAATCAATATTCATAAACAAGTGATTTTCCCTTTTTTTTAAAAAAAAAATATAATATACCCACTACCAAAAGAAAATAAAATCAGTCTACGACCACAATTTATTAAACAAATTTAACCTAAGGATACACGACATTTTAATTTTATGAAATATACATAAAAAGTCNATATAAAGTATAATAATTATGTGAGGCTTATGTGCACTCACGTTTTATTATATTTTTATATGTTGTTCAATTTTGTTATTTACTTAACATTACCCTAATAAAATTCCCTTCAACTATCGTCCGTCCTTGCCATTATGTTATGTACGTAGCATGTTGTCAACCCTTATAATGTGAAAATCATAAATGGCTCTCAGCTTGACGTTAGTCTCCGGGAACAGCATCTAAAAAGAAAATATATAAAAAGGACAAAATGAAAAGGACAGGTAAAAGTCGGTGCAACGAAAATGCCGTTTCATGCTTCCTATATATTTTTTTCCCAAAGAATTTATATTCCATAATATGTTTCATATAAAACATTTACATTTGTATGGGTCTAGGTCTCAAATCACCACACCTGTGATTTCAGACTTTTTTTAAAATAAAATGGTTTGCCACAGGGTGTAGTGATTTTAGACTTTTTTTTTCTTTTTTCTAATAAAAAATTGTCTAAAACCACCACAGGAGAATACAAATTTCAAAATTATAAATTTGTATTCTGACCCATATTTTAAAATATAAGTTATACTAAAATCATGTATAAGTAATGAGGTGTCCTTACGATCGTAGTATGAATTAAACCGGTGAAACCAATAAATGTGTTTACCATTTTCTATTCCGTGCAGGGGCATAGTTTCATTAATGGCTTTAGTTCTACTGTGTGGTGGAGCTGTTCAATAAATTAAGAGGTTACATAAATGCATACTTTAAAAGAAAAATGTATGAGAATAACTTCATGACAAATTACGTTGACATGCTTAATGATAAAAATGAAATATAGAATCAAGCCTAGGGATGCAATCAGTCAATATTCATAAACAAGTGATTATCTTTTTAAAAAAATATAGTATACCCACTACCAAAAGAAAAAAAAAATCAGTCTACGACCACAATTTATTAAACAAATTTAACCTATGGTTACACGATATTTTTATTTTATGAAATATACATAAAAAGTCTTTCATACCATAAAATGGAATACTCTTTTATTATCAAAAGTAACACACTTTCTTATACTTAAGCTCAACCTCATATCACTTAGTTAATCCGCAAAAGGCGTAACATTAATTTTAAAAGTGTAACATTTTTTAAAGTGCATTATAAAATTGAGATTACATTTTTTGTGAGATTGATAAAGTGAGAATGATCTAAAATATTATAAAAAAAAGACATCTATAATAATAAAAGCATTTTGTTTATAGAATAAAACATACTTTGTAAGTATGACTAATAAAAGATGTTTTCTTAAGTCAAATTTTTTTTGCAGTGACATTTCTTATACTTAACTAAAGATATATTAGACATAAACCTATCAAATTTAGATACATAAGCATGTCTTTTGAGTTCGAACTCATCAATTAGGACGTGAAAAAGCAAAATTCTAAGGAAAATTTGTTAGGAGTAATGCTAAGTTGAAAAGCAAAACGAGGTGGGTTCATCAAAGCTCACACATTTGTGAGTGTAATTGTTTTAAAATTATTCATTTTAATTGTTATATTATCATTTCTCATTTGTTAAGTTCAATATTAAGGGGGTGAGATACTTGTTATAATATATAAATGGATAAATTATATTAGCATCCTTTAAAATTTATCATTATTACACTTGCACCCCTCTAATTTGCAAGATTACTCATATTTTCCTCTCTAAACATTTTCAAAAATCCTGATTTACACTTAAACACACCAATCTCAACTCATTCTCTTCAACCTCAATCATCCTCCATTGCCCCCTTTATCCTTTACCTACTGCACCATCCTATCATACAACAAAACTTCACAAATGCCCAGCCCCTACAAAAACTTAAATGGCCAAATAAATAAATAACAAAATAAACGGATTGGAATCACAGGTCTAAGGGTATGTTTGGAATCAAATAAGATGGGAAATGATTTAATTTGCAAATCAATTCCCATGTTTGGTATCTTAAGAAAAGTGAATTGATTTGATTTCCTAAATTCATCGGAATTCAAGTTACTTACATTAGAAATCCTATCATTTTTGTAAGAATTTGTTGAGAATTGAATTGATTTTAATATAAAAGACTATTTTGTCCCTATTCAACTAACGAAATTTACAAATTCTATCATCTTCATCAAATCAAACTTATTATTATAAAAGATTATTTTACTCCTATTTTTTTTTGAAAGATTTTTTTTAAAAAAAAATTACCAAAAGGTTTTCGCCCAAAACAAAATTTGTTCAAAATATTTTTTTTCCAAAAAGGATTTTTTATAAAAGATTTTTTTCACAAAATATGTTTTTAAAAAAATCCAATTTTTTTTGGAAAAAATATATTTTAAAAAAAAAACTTTTTTCCAATTTTTTTAAAAAATAAAAAATAATTTTTATTTTTTAAATAATATAATTTTTTTTGAAAATATATTTTTTCAAAATTTTTAAAAAAACTACAATTCCTATTTTAATAAGGGTAAAAATGTAAATTAATCAAACAAAATGAAATCAATTCCTGTTTTAATGAATTCAAAACACTATAATTGATTTCTAAATCAATTTCATTCCCAATCTTATGTAGTTTGTTCCAAATACAAGAATTGATTTGCAATTCAAATCAATTCAATTCAAATTACTTCATATAAAATTATTTTCGATTTTATTTGATTCCGAATGCACTCTATTGGAAAATCGGGAAATAAGGGTTTGGGATGGGCCATGAAAGAAGAGTTTGGTTTTGGGCCACGAAGGGATGGGCCATGAATTCCTCACAAATTTCTCTCAATTTGTCCCTTTGAAAACTGTATCCCTCTCATCCTCCATAAGCTCCATCAATCAAGCAAGCCAAGCAAGCATGCATGCAAGCTAGGCAAGGAGAAAAACAAAGCTAGGCAAAGTTACACCAAAGCCAACACCAAAATTGCCACTATCATCTTCCTTGAGAAGGCCTTGCATGCAAACCTTGGAGACTCACCAAGGCCATCCATGGAATTTCCTTTCCATTGATTGATTTTCTCAAGTTTTCTTAAGTGTGGGTAATCTAAAAACTCACTACTTGAGTGGCTATGTTTGTTGCTTGTGAAATTATATGTTTGTGCTACTGAAAAAATGAGGTTTACCATTGTTTTTTCGGGAGTATGTGAATGCATGTGAGTGTATGGACTTTTGGGTGAAGGATTGAGTGCAAAAAAAATGAGTTTTTGGTGGTGCATGTGAAAGTGTGTGATTCGATTTTCATGTGTGTAGGAGGGTAAGTTTTTGATGGAGCATGTTGGTGCATGGGGATTTGGGTGAATGAGGGTGCATGGTGAATTTGGGTGGTAGTGATAGTGCAAAAAAGTCAAGTGCATGAGTGTGCATGTGTGTGTAGTGTTTCAGTTTTGGGTGTGGGAGTTAGAGAGTTTGAGTCCTGAAGTTGCATGCGAGCATATGTGGTTTGGTTGGTAAATATAGGTCCTAAAGAGTTAAGTTTTGAAGGTGCATGTGGATGTATGAGGTTTAGTTAGTAAGTGTGGGTGGCAAGAGAGTTAAAAATGAGTGTGCATGTGTGTGTGTGTGTATTCGGTTTAGGTGTCCAAGAAGTGTAGGTGAAATAGATGAGTTTGATTTGAGGTGCAAGTGCATGTGAGAGAGTGTGTGAATTCAGGTATGAGTGTTTGTTGGTGTGTGGGAGTATGTGAGTGAAAGAAAAGTTGTACGAGTGTTTCGGATGCATGTGAGTGAAATCCATAAAGGATGACAGGAATATGTCCTTAGAGGGAATTAAGGTTTGTAAAGAATCCAAAAATAGCCTAAGAGTATGAGTTCCATAAGTTCCTGGGAGCACAAATATCCCGAAAATACTGGTTCACTTTAGTTTATAGATCATATTTGTTGCGTGAAATTAACTTAATTGTATGTGTGATGTTATTATAAGTCTTATTAATCAAAGGAAATAGGTTGCCATTAGGAATGTCAAGGCGACCTTAGATCACTATAAGGTCAATAATGAAATTATAAAAAGATAATTACTGAATCTTAGGATTGAACAAGTCTTTAGGTGAGTTTCGACCAAACTAGTTCAGTATACCTTAGAGGTAATTACACAGTGATGTAAACAGGAAATCCCATCTCTTGGCACTTCAATGGACACAACCCTCACCATCCGGCAAGAAGGAATAATTTATGCTAAGAAAGCAAGTTTATTGCTAAGAAAGCAAGTTCATGCTAAGAAAGCAAGAGTATGCTAAGAAAGAAAGATTATGTTAAGAAAGCATGAGGTCCACCTCCGGTTATGCCACAAGGGTACCCCCTCACCATCCTGCAAGAAGGAATGGTCACTATGTTTTATTTATGCTAAATGCATCTGTGGGTTGCAAACACATCAGGTATGAGCTCTACCTAAGGAAAGGAAAGGAAAAACAGGTTGTACTCAGCCAAGGGACGACGCTTGCACTGAGTACATGAAGGAAAGGACAAGAAGGATGCACCTTGATGGAAAACTTGATAGGGTGCATAAGAGAACTCCCAGATCCCTCCATTCATAAAGATATGTGTTATATGTATATAATACCTGTGTATAGATAGTAATGTATCTATTTAAGGAAAACGTCAAGTAAAGAAGTATCACGAGACTGCCTTACAAGATCTATAAGGTACGTGAGTATGTGATCTAATGTCACAATACTCAAGCGATTAGCATTAGAAAGCACGATAACCTGTTAATAGGTAATTCAAGATTAGATTTCCCCCGTCACCTAGTAAATTAGATAAAGCTGCTTAGGACTAATATGGATTAAAATAAGTAGGGATTTTAGTATACATTAACAATTAGAGACCCCCTGAGCAGTGGAATCATAAATAAATAAAAAAGATATTTATTCCCATAGGATTCCCGTTGAGGATGTAAGTTCTCATCCCCATTCATTTATGATTCCAGGATCGCATGGACAATACGCTGAAGAATCACAGGGTTCGGACCTTGCACTCAGACACGAGGATTGACCCCACCACGGGGGTTGTCACGGTTTCTATTTCAGTAGAGTTCGCTGACGTCTAGGACACTCCACCACCAACTAAACCTGTCCCTTCACCAATTCCTTCTTATCATCTGGCACCTTTTGCTTCAGCTGCACCTCAGAATGAGCCGGATTTGATGGCTCCATATCCCTCCCCAGACCCCGGATCACATCCCGATGCTCCTATCATTATTGAAGACACCGAGTCCGGCTTATACAAGAAGATTATCAAGATGGATCCAGGCTCTGTACCTGCTGTGAGTCCCTTTCTAGAGTATCTAGGTCCGTGCACTCGCAGGACAGTTAGGAAAAAGGTTACCCCTTTCTTCAAACGCAGATTTGCTCCCCGAGCACATGACGCAAGGGCAGGGACCTTCAGGCTTTGCCCCCGGGCACCTAGGTTCGCACAATGCTGTCAACATAGGATGGATATCCGAGGAAGGAGACTCTCCTGAGGAGGAGGACCCTAAGGAGGAGGAGGATCCCCAGGAGGGCTCAAAGGAGGAGGCATCATTGGAGGATGTTGAGCACAGTGGTTCTGCCGGCCACTGGGCATTTCATGGGAGGATTGAACAAAGGGCTCTCTGATTGCTAATCAAAATTTTAGAGACCCTTATCAAATTGAAGATGGTGGACGTCTTGGCGCCAGGATACTCTAGTGAAACAACGGAATTATCATTTCTACTTGTGTATCTCAGCTGTTATACGTATGCATTTTGTATCGGTTAAATGGATTAGCTATGCCATTAGTCCTTTGTTAGCGTATGTGCAGTAAATGTATATGTATGTATGTAACATAACTAAGTGTGTAACTATTCGTGGACCAATATGACTAAATGTATATGATGTCTTCTATGGTTGCTTTGATTTCTTATGTGTTGTAACATTAAACACCTAAGTCTTTTAGACTCTATCGCTTGCACACACACACACACACACACACACACACACACACACACATATATATATATGCTTCTTCATACTCGTGGCTCATATTTTATGTTTCACTAAATAAGCAAAAAGTTTTAAATTGGTCCATATTTTTGGTTAAAGGATATTTTCGAAAGTAATATAGGACTAAAAGTAATCCAACTGAGAAAGTGACAAACTAGTGAGCATTATTTAAGACTTAAGTGTAAACAGCTAGTTAGGGTGTTACAACAAACATGCACATTCAAATAAGGTTGGTCCCCGATTGTCTTGTCCGGTGTAGTGGTAATAAAAATGCCCTTGTTCATAAATTGAAAAAAACGTTTGGTTGGATTTTGCAGAAACTAATAAGCCCATTTGAATATATAAAAAACTAGTTTCAAATAAGGTGAAGTCAAAGTTTTAAAATTAAATAAGCCATTAAAGTCATAAAACACAACATGGGTGGGGTAAATTGCAGATTTGCACTAAGCTTAACATCTGGCCCAATTATTGTGTTTGTGAGTCACCAACTTTGTCAGCTTTTACAACCTCCAAGTAGCGTGAGACTTATAACCTTTGAAATATATTATGCTTTATATAACACAACAATCCCTTACATAATGCAAATGCTTCAAAAATTATGTCTTTTCAACTATGAATTAGACCTAAATGGATAAGACTTTAAATTATAATATAGTTTATGAAGTTTCAACTTATATGATACAATTCGATTAACGTTAATGCTGCTTTGCACTTTCTGGTCAAGCACATGCTTGACAGTTCGTGAATGTTTTAAGGGGGCGTGTGGTTTGCGGAATCTTCTCACATTCCTACGAATATGGTCATGGGAATGTAACATTCTCATGTTTGATTCAAGGTTTTAAAACAAAATTCGGGGTAACTTTTATTCCTGGGAATGAAAATTGCCTCACTTTCATTCCCATCTCCCCCATGAGATTGTTATATTCCCATGGGATTAGAATGTTTTGACACATGAAAAGACCAAATTGCCCCCAAACCTCGTACCATAGGTCAACACAATACGTCAGTTGACCACCACCAACCGACAACAGAGCCGCCGGCCAGCGACTGACCACCGTTTGTCTGCGATCGACAACCTTCAGCCGGCAACCGATCACCACCAACCGACAACCGACCACCACTGGCCGTGACGGACCACAGTCAGCGCAAACCATTGCCCAATCGACAACGAACCACTACTTGAACAAGTGATAGACCACCGCTAATGGCGCCGAACCGCTATTGATGTTGACGGACCACCGCCGACGATGCTTGACCACTGTCTAACCACCACCGAACAGCAGTAGACCACTGCCAAACCATTGTAGGACTGTGACAGAACATCGCTAGAAGGCACCGAACCATTGCCGGATTGCGACAGACCGCTGCCAGACGTTGTCGAGTTAATGACAAACAGTGACGGACCACCGTCGAACGGGACGAACCACCACCCAACGGTGTCAGGTTAATGCCAGACGGCGATGGACCACCGCCTACATACATTGTTTTGTCATAAGTATTTTTGTAAAAATATATTATAATCCCAAGAATGTTGCTAAGAGTTCAATTTGCAACCATACGCTTTTAAAACATATTCCCAGGAATAAAAAAGATTCAGCAAACCACACGCCCCCTAAAGATTTAGCCAGGTGCCATAAGAGCGCTCCCAATCAACTTTCAGATAAGTGGCTTCATTAAGTGTGTACTAACATTCATACACCACTGGAAAGTGATATGAAAAGTATTTGGCTTATTCTCATTTCTCATATTAAATGCAGACGAGAGCGGAATTCAAGAAGAGGAGGAAAAAGTCGTAACGGTTTTAAATACTAATGAAATTATTATCATGGAATGTTAGGGGCTGGGTAGCCTGGGAAAGTGGAAATGGTGAGAAAGGTTGTTAGAGTGAATAATATTAAGTTTCTAGGGAAGTGAATAGACAATTCATCAAGAGACTTTGGGATGGAGATGATTTTTATGGGTTGCTATTGATGCGGTTAACAGTGGTGTAGCTGAGCTATAACCCTTGTGTGACAACAACGGTGGTGTAGTATTCTGGTCATTTGAGGACAGAATATTTTATTGATCTGCACTACTAATTGCTGGAGTTGGTGCATTTGTTTGTTGTGAGTAAGTTATTGGGACCTTGAGTTAATATTGCTTTATAAATTACCTATGGAATTTTGAAGTTGAGATTCAAAAGGAGGGTCTGTGTGTGCTCGATGCAGTTTGGTATTTGCTGAGGTTCTTTAGGGGATATATACACATGAACAGGAGTGAGCTACTTGGTTTCAAATGGAGACAATATCGTTTTGTTTGCAGGTGCTAGATTCGTGACATGTGAAGCTTACTAAAGGCAAAGGAAGTGCAATTCCCATTTTTGCATATGCTGTGTGTGAATGTATCCGGGCCTCAGTGGNTGCTGAATTGCAGCACCAATTGCAGCACTATACTACTCCAAGCACCTAGGCTTTTCTGTCTCACTGCATTAGTAGATAAGCATCTGTTAAGTATTCTAGCAATACATAAATCAAACAAAGAAAAAGAAAACAAGCCAGGTTAGGCTACACAAGATAGCTAGCTCAGCTGTTTTTTACATTGCATTTGGTTCATATTGCAAAACACTGATTTTAGGATTAGGCATGTAAACATTTAGCATTTGGGTGATCTCCCTTACTTGTGCAGCTGCCCGCTGCGTCACGTGCAGAGATGTCGGCCAAACAAACTCTAATATTCTCATTTCAATATCTCTTACTAGAATCTCAATCTCAGCAGAGCCCTGCTCATTTAATTCAAATGCCACACTCACTTAAGAAACCTCAATAGTCATTAAAGAAACCGTATTCAATGCCAACAAAACACAACTTATTTTGCATCATGTTCAATTTATGCTTCAGACAAAAACCTCACTTTAATTTTATGAATATTACAGCCATTCCCCACCTTTAATAAACAAGTCAATAAGAAAAATCACATTAATTAGCACACTAGAACAACCAAGCATTTCACACAATGGAGACATAAGATGGTAGTAAATTTAAAGGAGTAAAGCTACAAGTTTCATCCTTGAAGTTGTCAGCATCAATCAAGTTCATCCTCAAGTTATAAACATTGTTATATTAGTCCCTAAATTTGCCAAAAACCGGTCAAGTTAGTCTTTTGACATTGGTCAAATTAATCTCTCCCAAGTCCCATGTAATAACTTGACCGGCTTTTTACCAACCTCCGAGACTAATATGACCATTTCCATAACTTTGTCCTGTTATTTGTCCTGTTTATAACGTAGATTTTAATCAAATAGTGGAAATAATGCCTGACAAGACATGGTGTTTGTATAAATAAGTCATGCATTTACAGTTTCTTCATAAGATCCTCTATTTTCTTAGTAGCTTCATACATATTTTTCTGTTTAACTTCATCCAAAAGCAATCCACAAGTTCTGTATCTAGGCACTATATCTTGATCAATCATTTCCTCAAACAGAGAGTATGCCCACGTGCATCTATTTGCTCTACAAAGCCCGTGAATTAGCAATGTATAGGTTGAGATATCAAGACCAAGATGAAATTTATTGATCATGTCATTCAGAATATCATTCAACCAGCTATCAATTTTTCCAGTTTTAAAGCATGACTTGATCAATGGGTGGTAAGTCTGAAGATCAGGCTTACAAATGCCTGAATCTTCCATCTCCTTCAGTATGTCAAAAGCTCTGTTCTCTTGTGCATAATGACAAAACATTGAAATCATTGAATTATATGTGGATGTATTTGGGACAACACCATCCTTAGGCATTGCCATCATGAATACATTGGTAGCGTCATCTACTCTGCCTGCTCTTCCTAATGTATAAATGAGGGAATTGTAGAATAGTGTATCAGGGCTACATCCAGAAGACCTCATTCTCTCAACTACTTGCAAAGCCTCCTCAAATTTTTCAGCCTTTGCCAGTGCAGACATGATAGTAGTAAAAGTGACCACATTTGGGGAGCAATCATGAGCTTGCATTTCATCGAGAAGCTCATAGACCCTGCTAAAATTCTGTTCTTGGCAATAACATTGGATGATGGTGGAGTAACTTATAACACAAGGACGACAACCATATCCTTTCATCTCTTGGATTGTCCAATGTGCCTCATCCACACGACGGACTTTGCACCATCCATGAATAAATATGTTAAATGTGTGAGCATTTGGGGCAATATGCTGCTTCAGTTCCAAGAAAATTTCACGAGCTTGCTCAACAAATTCCTCTTTGCATAGGGAATCAAGCAACAAGTTCATGGATTCAGTGTTCTTCTCCAACCCAAGTGTTGGTAAGTCATCAAATATCTTTACTGCATCTTCCCACTGTCCTGCACCAACAAACCTTCTTATTACCTTAGCTATAGTATTGAGAGTGACGAGATGGCGCTCACGCATTTCTCCCAAGAGATCTCTCAACTTTCCCATTTGCTTCATTTTACCCAATATGTCTACCATCATATCATATGATTCTGGCAAGTGAATAAAGCTTGACTGTAAACTGGCCCATTTGAATATCCCCAATGCAGGCTTCCAATCATCTTTAAATCGATGGAGCAACTTTTTAATAAGGTTTTGAGATAGATGTATACCATCACAAGCTTGATCACTCAACAGAGACTGGAGAATTTCTTCATCACTGCTTCCTTTGCCAACTTTCGCAATGAGAGTGTCCACAGATCTTGTAAGGTTGTCTTGACGTTGTTCTTTGTGCCAAAAGTCTCTAGATTCTATGAGATGAGTAGATGCTAAAGGAGAACAGTAATTTCTAGATGCAATAGACTGACAACATATGGAAGTGAAATCAGGGATAATAGCACGATATATTGACTGCAGGGACGTGACTTTAGTAGATCTCAAGACAACCCCAGTCATGAAAAGGGCCAGAGATGATAATTAGGAGCCAAATCCTGCTAAACAACATAATCGTATAGAAAATTAGCTTTTAATCTTTGACTGACAGTTAATGAAAACTGACATCTTACATCCTCTACTGCTTATATGAGCAAGCTAAAATCAAGGGAAAAGAATATGAAGCTTTTCTGAAATTTTATCCTTTGGCAAATCAGTATCATGAACTTTATAATCTTCACAGTTAGTCCTTAAATGTTAACTAATAATTAAAGAGATCCTTCTTTTAAAATTTGTTGACTAATGGTGATACTACTTGAAAACATCCATATATTCTATATTAAACCTAGACTGTTGATAACTTTTTTTTATTTAAATTTAAATTTTAAGCACTCTTAAATACCCAACTTAATAGATGAAAAGCACATATATAAAATTAAAAAAAAAGCCCTAAATCATCTGATGAATAAATTAATAAACATTTAGATTGATGGAACCATAAGAAACTCATGTGATATACTAGAAACTAGAACCAGAATTTTGCCTGCCCGAGTGATCTGGCTTCCTATGTGAATTTACAAGTCAATGTAATTTGTCACTCATCTCTTGGATCATCTTTATCATTCTCTCTTCCATGCTGCTCATTTTTATTTCACAATTATGTTAAATCCATCATCACTTGTAACAAATATACCTCAATCCATTGCCAAAACCCACTTAAAAATAGGCACATGAGGATCCAGCCTTGAATTTAATTGGATCCATCATTTCTTCAAATTCATTTCAAGAAGAAATTTCTTGTTGCGTCAATGGTGTGATGGCCAAATTTGGAGATGGGAATTACAAGACAAAGCACAGAATTCAGGAAGATGAGATCAATTGTAATATATACTCCTTCCGCCCACTTTTTGTTGTCATTTTTGACAGAAACACAGATTAAGAAATCATTTAATTAGTACTAAGATAGAGAAAATATAGAATGTATGAGCTAAATTAACCTTGAGCAATTAGTACTGTAGTTATTAGGTGTTATTGGGAGAATGAGAAATAACAACGGTATAATTGTTAAAAAAGAACATTTAATACTTCCTTAATCTAATCCAATGACAACTAATTTTGGACAAATTTTTAGATAAGAAGTGACAACAAAAAGTGGACGGAGGGAGTAGCTTTAATAGTTTAATATGCAGTCCAATGTTTTTATTCTTAATTCATAATTTAGTCAACTGTAATTTGTTTTCCATCTCACTTTTAAATCATCCATGTTCCTGAAAACACTCATTAAAAATTGCAACCACGTACTCAAGGCGGAAATAAATCAGACTCCAGACACAATCATCCTCCACTCAAAGTACACCCGCCAAAGATAAGAAAAATATTCACAAACCAATATACCCCCAAAATCAATCAATATACATAAAATCTTGATCTGCCTCACGTGCATTGAGTAAAAAACACTAACAAGAAACAACAACCCAGGCCAAGAAAAAACTCAAACAACAACCAAAACGCTCAAAGAACTCAAATGACAATCAGCACATTGAGTCACTTAATTGGGGTTGAAGCCTGTTTGGATTGACTTAAAATAAAAGTAACTTGTTTTAGGGGAAAAAAGGGTTAAAATACAAGATTAAAAAAGTGCTTAAAGAAAACAAGTTAAAACACCACTTTTTTTTAAGTAAGCAATGCTCAACTTCTAAAAAAGGTAGAAGTAGAGGTGACTTTTAGTAAAGTACCCTACAAATGCAACATAAAATTCTTATAAAAAAGCTCAACTAAAAGAATTTAAGTAAAAAAACAAAAGCCTATCCAAACAGGCCACCTGATTTTGGAAATAAATTGCGGTCACTTATAGCAGTATTGATTTTCTAAATAGGCCAAACAACTTCTTAAAGGCCCCTAAGTAAACTGCACATGTGACAATCCTAAGAGTTATGTGTTGCATTTGTAGGGTACTTCTACTAAAAGTCACCTCTACTTCTGCTTTTTTTAGAAGTTGAGCATTGCTAGCTTAAAAAAAAATTAAAAAAAAGGTGGTATAGCTTGTTTTCATTAAGCACTTTTTAATATGGTATTTTAACCTTTGTTTTTCTAAATAAAAAGTACTTTTATTTTAAGCCAATCCAAATAGGCTTCAACCCCAATTAAGTGACTCACTCACAATGTTGATTGTCGTTTGAGTTCTTTGAGCGTGTAGGTTGTCGTTTGAGTTCTTTCTTGGTCTGGGATGTTGTTTCCTGTTAGTGTCTTTCTCACAATTCATATGAGGCATATCAAGATTTTATCTATATTGATTGATTTTGGGGTTATATTGGTTGTGAATGTTTTTCTTATCTTTGAACCCTTAGGTGAGGTGAGCTCCCACTACTCCTTAGTGGGCTAAGGCTCTCTAAGCTCTAGTTCATAACAAAAATCAAAAAAGGCAAAACAACCACATAGCGTGTTAAACCCACACCAGACACTTGTAAAATAACCAATTTAAGAAATACACTCATAGTGTGATATAAACATATTATTACTCACCTAGACATTCACAGAGGACGACAACTTTAACCCCACTCACACACGTATGACTGGAGACATCGTTACTAGGGATGTCACCTAAGTGCGGCAGGCGGGGGTAGACCGTCCCTGCCCCCATCCACATTCCCCGCCACCCCCACGTGTGCAAAAAGATTTTTAAAAATGGTATTGAAGCAAACTAATCTCTATTTCAAAATCACCTTTGGTATTCAAACCGTTTATAATGGACATGCTTTGCAATAAAGAGCTAACAATGGATTTTTTTTTTCAAGAAAATAGTTCATACACAACAGACTTGGTGTTCTTCATGGGATGGCCTTTTAAACTCGTGTCAGGAAATGTCTAGGGAACACACTATAGTGTATAGGTACAAAAAAAAAAATTAACTTAGGCATTTCATCAAACAGAACACATGCATTCACCAATAACTGATTTTCATAAAAATAAAAAATAATAATTAACCCACAAGAAAAAAGAACAAACCTGATGATGTTGTGGTGGTGCCGTGCAGAGAGTTGACGGCGGTGGCGGCGGCGACTGGAGGTGGCTGGTGGCTGTGCTTAACACAGAGAGACGAAGCACCACGAGAGAGGAAGTCGAGAGAGGAGCAAGCCGAGAGGAAGGTGAGAGAGGAGGAACTCAAGAGGAGCCCGTCGGTGGCTGTCGGCACGGCGCCGCGAGAGAGAGAGAGAGAGACGAGCGAGACAGGAGCAAGCCGAGAGAGGATGAAGATGAGAGAAGTCCGTCCCGTGGGTGGGTGGCAGCACGGGCGCAGAGAGAGAGAAACTAGCGAGAGAGAGAGAGAGAGAGAGAGAGAGA
>QANU01043803.1:184546-196382 GCA_003254905.1 Nissolia schottii
TTTTTTTTTTTTTTTTTTCAGGTATGGATGTGTGGTGGTTGATGGCTGAAGGTGGTGGCTGGTGGTGGTTAGTGTGAGGAGAAAAAGGATGAGGAGGAAGGAATTTGGGGGTGGGTGGGTTCATATGAGAGAATGGGTTTGGGAATGGTGGAATGGGTGATGAGAGAAGAGAGTGGGGTGGGTGGTTTTTCTTTTTATTATTTTTTTATTTTTTAAATTCGGTCGGATTGGGTTAGTGGTTAGGGATGGGTATTTGGGTAAATGGGTATTAAAAATAGGGGTTATGCCAGGTGGCGTACTTAACGGCCACGTCAGTGCCGTCGAACCCCAATTGATGGCAAAGATTAAAAACGACCGAAATTTTTTTATAAAGACTAAATCCAAACGAAAAAATTTTTAGGGACCAAATTCAAACCTTTTAATATTATAGGGACCAATAACTTATTTAACCCTTATGTAAATGTTATACAAATTGCAAAAGTAAAAGAATATTAAACAAATATATTCATAATATTCAAAAATAAAAATGGTTGACCGTGGTAATACATGATGTTCTTATACACTTTGTCACTACTTTTTTTTGTGTAAATACTAAATGAAATATAAAAGTCAAAGTATTAAATGAGCATTGTAACATCCCACTTTTTTCTTAGTAAATATTTCGCGTAATAAATAAATATACAAATCATTTATTTAGATTAGAAATTTAAATAACCAATTTTATTTTCTAAAAATGCCAGTCAAGGTAATAGTTTCGTAGTCTCGCGAAATTCCGCGAGATCCAGATCAATTATCTTTTGTCACCGAAATTTAATCACGTATCGAAGATATCCGTAAAACACACTTTTACGGAAGTTGATTTATGAATACCTTGGATTAACTTAAACTCCTTATTAGAAAAATTACTAGATGAAGATTGTATGTTCATAAAATTTTTAGGATATCCGTACATGAAAAGTTAACGGCCAAACACGACCAAATTCACACACCAAGACTTGCAATTGGAAACACACAGACACGGCCATAATACATACACGCACATTGTAACATCCCGCATTTTCCCTTAGTGAAAAGTTCGTCAAAATTAAATAAAATAAATTCTAAGACAATTTAGGAAGGTTAGAGAAGGAGTTTTAGGGTTAAGAATGCCCAAGGAACCTAGGGTTGCGAGTGTAGGAAATTTCGCAGACAACGGAACGGTCCGGCTCGGACACCGGCAAGCGAAAACAGGCCGAAAGTATCCATAAAGAATACTACCCCGGAGGAAAAATTACAAGTGCCTCAAACCAATAATATCCCCATGTAGGGGGAAATTAGAGGATCGCGACGGTACAAGCATAATATTTTTTGGACGACCGTGCGCGACGCACCGGCACTGCAAGCGATAAAAGACGAGCAAAACGGAACCGGGAAAAGTTAAATTTCCCAATTCCCACGTCACCCAATCTGATTGCCAAGGAAATTAATTTAAATTTCATTTACTATTCATTGATGTGACATATAGATTATCATTTGAATTAATTAATTATAAAAGAAAATAAAAAAGGGAAAAATGGTAAATAAGCATAGGGCAAAAAGGTAATTATGGGAGGCATAATTTTGGCTATAAATAGCCAGCCCCTAAGCAGAACAAATTTAGAAAAATTCTTATCCTAGCCGAAACCCTGTCCGTGTGTTCCGTGATTTCGCCGAGGAAACCCCACCGGGAAGCTTGGATCGCACCTTACGCATGGAGGATGACTCTCCCACTCTTCTCTCACCACCGGACAACCCCCAAGAAGTGGGTAACTATGGGTACTCACCTCTTTGGTGGTTGTGTTTGCTTATGTGTGTGTGTGTATGCTTCTATGTATGTATGTTACAACCTTGGCTAGAGTTAAGAAGATGATTCTGAAGGGTCTTGTGACCTGGATTAGTTAATTGTATGATGGTTGGAATATGTGTAAGAATCTCAAGAAGTGGCCATGAGAAAGGAGGAAGAGAAAAGGAAGAAAACTATGCATTCGGTTTCAACCTCGCCCAGGTACCGCTGAGCGGCCCCAGGCGCCGCTGAGCGGAGTGTATCAGAAAGAAAGATTTTTAAACGTGAACTCCAGGGCATCTTTCACGAGTATATGGATGATTGTGTCATCATTTTCATCGACGACATTCTAGTGTACTCGAAGAATGAGGATGAGCATACTAGACACTTGCAGATAGTCTTCGAGGTCTTGAGGGACAAGAAGTTATATGCCAAACTCTCCAAGTGCGAGTTCTGGGCAAAGAAGGTGCAATTCCTCGGCCATGTTGTCTCAGAACAGGGAGTAGCTGTGGATCCCAGCAAGGTTGAAACAGTCAGAACGTGGGAGAGACCCACTTCAGTTATAGAGCTACGGAGCTTTTTGGGCTTTGCTAGATATTATCGGAGGTTTATTCAGGGTTCTCGCAAATCGCTTTGCCGTTGACGAAACTAACTAGAAAGGGAGCGAAGATGGTATGGTCTCCGGAATACGAGAGGAGTTTCTGCAAGCTGAAGGAAAAGCTGATGACTGCTCCCGTACTAGTGTTGCCTGACCCCCAGATACCTTTTGAAGTGTATTGTGATGCGTCAGGTGCAGGACTTGGATGTGTGCTGATGCAACGACGCCAGGTGATAACCTATGCTTCGAGACAGTTGAATACGCATGAGGCAAAGTACCTTACGCATGATTTAGAGTTGGCAGCGGTAGTTTTCGCCCTCAGGATATGGAGGCATTACCTGTATGGAGTTCGGTTCGAGGTATTTTCAGATCATAAGAGTTTGAAATACCAGTTTGACCAGAAGGAACTGAACATACGCCAGAGGAGATGGACTGAATTCCTCAAGGATTACGACTTTAATCTCAACTATCACCCTGGGAAAGCCAATGTAGTAGCTGATGCTTTGAGCCGAAGGTCATTACAGATGGTGCAGATAATGGTGCAGGAAGAGAAACTGTTGGAAGACTTTCGCGATCTCAACCTGACTGTTGCGCGCTACCACAACCGTCTGACGCTGTATCCCCTACAAGTCAGTAGTGACTTCAAGCACAGAGTTGAAGAAGCTCAGAAGAACTGCCAGGAGGACACCTGGTCCAAGTTTCGCAAAGCTGTCGAAGAGGGGAAGATCAAGGAGGTGAAGACTGGGGATGATCGAATCTTACGATTTGACGGGCGCATTTGCGTGCCCAAGGAAGGAAACTTAAGGGAAGATATCCTGCAAGAAGGGCACAAGAATCAGTTCACGATGCACCCTGGAACCACTAAAATGTATCATGATCTCAAGACGATGTTTTGGTGGCTAGGATTGAAGAGGGAGGTTGAAGACTGGGTACAGAAGTGTTTGGTCTGTCAAAAGGTGATGATCGAGCACTAGAAACTGCCAGGGTTGCTGAATCCTCCAAAGGTTCCAGAATGGAAGTGGGATGCTATAGCGATGGATTTCGTCTCAGGGTTACCACGTACTCGGACAGGAGTAGATGTCATATGGGTAATTGTGGACAGATTGACTAAGGCTGCTCACTTTATCCCCATTAAGATGACTTACCCACTGGAGAAGCTGGTGAAGTTGTATGTTAAGGAGGTAGTAAGATTGCATGGAGTACCATTTTCCATTATCTCAGACAGAGATCCCAGGTTTACTTCCAGATTCTGGACAGTTTTTCAAAAGGCGTACGGGTCTCAGTTGCACCTAATTTCTGCGTATCACCCTCAGACGGATAGCCAGTCGGAGTGGACCATTCAGACTTTAGAGGATATGCTATGAGCCTGTGCGCTGGATACGTCGGGAAATTGGGAAGAAATACTCTCGTTCGTGGAGTTTGCATATAATAACAGCTATCAAGCCAGCATAAGCATGGCTCCGTTTGAAGCTCTGTATGGCTGGAAGTGCCAGTCGCCGTTATACTGGAATGACAGCAGGCAGTACCGCGGACTAGACCCTGAGGAGACCCGGGAGACCGAAGAATTGATGAAGTTGTTGTGACAGAGAGTGTTCATGGCGCAAAGTCGACAGAAAAGCTATGCTGACAACCGGAGAAGGCCGCTTGAGTTCCAAGAGGGAGATCATGTTTTCCTAAAGGTTACTCCGGCAACAGATATTGAAAGGTCTGTGAAGATCAGGAAGCTACACCCCCGATTCATTGGACCTTTCCAGATCTTGGAGTGTATTGGACCTGTCGCGTATCGGATAGCTCTTCCACCAAGTTTGGCCAACATCCACAATGTCTTTCATGTCTCTCAACTACGCAAGTACTATGCGTCCCTCGAGCATGTGCTAGAACCGAAGCAGATATAGCTGAGAGAAGACTTAGCCCTACCGCNCTGAGGTACCAATATTTGATCAAACTGCTTAGTGTCCTGATAAGAAAATAGAATTTACAACGCACACTGTCTAGGCCGCTCAGCGAACTGCTTAGCGATGCGCTCAGTGCCTTGGACGTGCATCAAACCTCAGTTCTGTAATTCTGCATAATTCCTTTCCTCTACCGCCACAAACACTATCTTGGACATTCATCATAATACTCAACAAACACAAGGGATATAATTGCATGTCTCAAACATAACCTAGCATATATCTAAGCAATTGTTCCATAAACAACAAAATGTGCCTAGGTTTTCATACTCTAACATAATCACATGCAATTCATCAAAAGGATCATCATGCCATTAAATCTGACATAACCCAACATAAAACACATCATAAACATCATCAAATGTCATAGAAGCCACATAGAGAGTGGTTAGGTAGGTTACCCACTTGTCAGAATAGTCCTCAATAGTTTAGCAGAAACCCTAGAAGCCTTAGTGCTCCGAATTCCCGCCTACCTTGCTACTAAATGAACTCTTAAGAGCTATGGATGAAGATTCTTTCTCAGAGGAATAAAAAATAATTTAGAAGGATAATATTATGGAGAAATAATGGTTAGGGTTACACAGTAAATGTCTGTGTTGGTATTTTGGCAAGGTTTTGGTTGAGTATGCAATTAGATAGAGCTTTGCCAAGGTTTTTTCTTCTATGGAATTTTTGAGCCATACACGAGGTATTTATAGGCAAGGAGCACGAAATTTCTTTTCAATAATGCCCTTGGGACAATTTTCAATTTTACCCCTCAATGACATAAGCGATGATGTCACTATGGTGACTAATCATGCTTAGTCATCATAGAAGTTTATAGAATTCGCTTATGTGTTTGTCATTTTGCACACCTACGGCCGTCACTCATCAAGGCACTTGGCCGAATTTTGCTCTTCCATTTTAAGACCAAATTCTGATTAATTTTGATCATGTTTGGTCGTTAGCTGTTCAGGTACTTTCTATACAGGTTTCTTAAAAATATTCTGATCACATCCTTGTGATCTACTAATTTTCTTGTGAGGAAATTGGGTTAATCTAAGGCATTTGTAAATTTATCTCTATAAGGGTACATTTTACAAACACCTTAGATATACCATTGCATTTTGATGACTAAAAAGATTTAATCTAGTGTCTGCAGAACTTTATGAAACTGAGCAGAATTATTTCTATAGGTGTTTTTAACCTAAGAATTCATGTTTCTAAATATCTAACCTACAAAGAGAATTTATATGCATTTATCTAATGAGATTTTCACTAAGGAAAAAAGCGGGATGTTACACTATTCACCACCTTACTCCATCATGTCACCTATTAGGTTTTTGAATTAAAATTCTCTCCAAATTCCACTCCCTAGCCATGAATACAATCAGTTTTTGGGAGAAAATTTTATTCCCAAATGGCTCTATAAATACATAACAAGCAAGCCCTTAAGCACACTTTTTTGGCTTGCAAAAAGTTGAGCACTCTTGCCTTGTCTTCTCGCTCCCCCAAAACTGAACCTATAGCCCCAATTCTCCTCATCTTTTCTTTCATTTTCTTACACTCACCACCAAGAGAAGAACACCATCTCATTCTGTAACATCTCACTTTTTCCTTAAAGAGAATTTCACGTAATAAATAAATATACGAGCCAATTATTAATATTAGAAAATTAAATCATGAAATTTATTTTCTAAAAATACCAATCAAAATAATGGTTTCGCGATCTCATGGAATTTTGTGAGATCCGGACCGATTTTCGGTCGTCGCCAGAATTTAAATATGTATCAGAGGTACCCGTAAAATACACTTTTACGAAGAAAAAAAATTACGAGTACCTTAGATTAATTTAAATTCCTCATTTTAAGTGTTTGTATAATGTATTTTATGTTTAGATAATTTTTACGATATCTATTAATTTTTCGCACACATGGTCATACACGTACACACACAGTTAACGACCAAACACGACCGAACACGTAACAAATTTTGAGCAAAAATCTGCTCACCAAACCGGCTGCCCTCCAACATGGCACCCATTTCCCCATTAACCACTCTCTTACACACCATACCTTAAGCCTTACCTTCCACTATTCATCACATTACCACCATCATTACCTTCATTATATTTTACTTAATTTTTCCCTAAAATTACTCCCTAAAGCCGTAGCATCATCAGCCAACCTCTTCATTTCATCTTCTTCTTCAACACATTTTCTTTCCATGAGCATTTCCAAGACCAAAGAGCCAAGCCTCAAGAACACTTCTTTGTCTCCAAGAAAACTTAAGCATCCTTGCCTTATTTCCCAAAGAGCAAACCGAACCCACCCAAGCCAAAGCCTCCTCATCATTTCTTTCATCTTCTTCCATCCAAAAACAAGAGAAGCAACACCTTCATCCCCACCAAAACTGCCCCAAAAACCAATTCCTCACCGTCATCACTTCTCAAGTTTCTCATCTTGGAGAAAGGAGAAAGCAACCTTGGATTCTCAAAGCACATTTGGGACTCCTTCCTCAAACTCTCTTCACCAATAACAACACTCTTAGGAAGTGGGTAAACCTTGGCAAAACCATCACCTTGGTGGTTTGTATGTGTTATGTGTTGAAAACTATAGTATGATAGATATTGTGTTGCATGTTAGTTGTGTTTATGTTGTTTTTATTATTCTTGGACGTACATGATGTTTCATGTGCCTTGTTGGAATATGTGGTGTTTGACGCTGAGATAAATGTTTGAGAAAAGTGTGAGAAAATGAGAGAAAACAAGCAAAGAAGCAAGGCCAAGTGGCTCCCTGGAAAAATGGCTGAGTGGTCCCCTAGAGAAGTGGTTGTGTGGTCCCTGTTCCGTTGAACACTCCCTGGAGAGGTGGCTGAGTGGTTCCAATTCTGTGGAACACTCCTTGGNGATGTATGAATGAATGTATGTATGTAATGTATGTAAGAAGATAAGTAAAATCATGTAATTACCGTCAAGAGAACGCTTGAGACGGCTATGTATGTATGCGAAGGAAAATAACAAGCACGAGAACTTAGTAAGTAAGAGTAGTTCCCCTATCACTTAGTAGAGTAGATAAAGCTGTTCAGGACTTTAGGCCAGATAATAATTAGTAGGAATGTTAGTATGCATGCTCACTTAAAAACACCTGAACGGCCTGGAGTATAACTAAATGAACCACGAGATCTTAGAGCTACAGTTTTCCACTCAGAACCTATCGTTCTCACCCCCACTACCTTATGACTCCAGGGATACATGACAAGTCGTACTACGAGGATGCGGCCGAACCGGCCGAGGAGCTATGAGGCGGTCCAGACTAGCCAGAGACACCCGAGCTAGCCAGAGCCATTATTTTGTTAGGGACATACTGAGCAGTGTTACAGTAGCCCTTGCATTTTGATAACATGTATTATGTATAGACAGGCCTATGGCTTGTATATTATTTATTGTAATTATAACTCTGTGATTTTGTGATGGACCAAAATGTATGTACAGTGCATGCTTTCTAGACTCGTCTGTTATTTGCTAAGCCTAAAGGCTTTACCGCTTGTTATAATTGTTCCTTCTGACGTATGGCTCCTATTTTTATGCAATAATTGACATGATGGAAAAGTTTAAAATTGGTCTTATTTTCCTAAACTACTATTTTCCAAAAGTAATACTGGACTATAAGTATTCCCACCAGGTAGTAAACAACCTGGTGAGCTTTGCATACGACCTAGGCGTAGGCAGTTAGCTAGGGTGTTTCACACATGGCCAGCACATTATTACACCTAGCAAGTCAACAATTCAAACTTTATCTTCTTCCATTTACTATTCATGAAAGTGAAAGCATGATTATCTCATTTTTTCATTTCTTTTTCTTTTAAAATTTGGTCAGGACCCACGGCCTTGCTCCCTATTAATAGCCCCCCCATTTGCATTCATTTGCTTTCTTCTAAATGCGTTCATCTCGTGCACTTGTTCGTCGCTTTCTTGTAGCAGAGAAACCGAGCCACACTACTCGGCTTCACTACGACTTTCCTCATAGTTTCATCTCCCAAAACCAAGCTCTCCTCACCACTTTTCCTTGCATTCTTCCTCCTCAAACACAAGTTTTCATCTCTTGTTCTCTCAAAATTTTTCTTGAGGAAAAGTGACCGAAAGATTTAAAGACTCCCAGGCTTCTAGGAACTTCCACTCAGAGCATCACTCAACACTTCAAAAACCTTTCTACAAGTGGGTAACCTTTGATGATCACCACTTGAGTGGCCTATATGTATGAATATTGTTATGTTTATGTTGCTGATGTTGTGTTGTTTGCCTCGAAAACTGTTGGTGTTTATATGTGAATGTGATTTGTTGGGATATAAGTGTACCTAAGTGTGAATAAGATTTTAATATGAAAATAATGGTTTTGAGGGTGATCCCAAGAGGAGTGAAGGTTAGGTTTTGAAGAACCCAAGAAAAATGTTTGAGGAAGAGGTTGGAAAATGAGTGAAATAAGAAAAGGAGTAAGGTTGTTTAAATATTTTCACATCAGGAAGCTGAGTGACCCTGGAGAGGATGCTGAGCGACTTGGAAAATTCTAGACTGCTGAGCGACCATAGATAGGCAGCTGAGCGACCTGAGAAGTCCCCGAGTGTACGAATATCCCCACAAGCACTATGTCACCATAATCTATGCACGGAGTTATAGGTGATTAATTGTATTTGTGTGCAATATGTTAATATTATGCATCATGAGTAAATGAGATGTCATTAGAGTGTTAGGACAACCGTAGATAACTAGAGGTTAACTCATGTATAGTATGTAACATAATAGTGGAACTTAGGAAAATGAGTAAGATCTTAAGAAGGTTCCGGCCACAATGGGCTCAGAATACCTTGCAGATATATACTTAGTTATATAATAGGAAATGCCCTTCTCTTGACACGTCTACGGCCACGCCCCTCACATTCTGGCAAGAAGGAATGGTTATTGTTACGAAATCAAGCTTAAAACTTGCCCATAAAAGTTACGGTATGAGAATGAAGAAAGATTAGAATGAGAAAGCTATAAGATGATAGAAGAAGAGTACTGATACGCTTAACATTTAAAATGCTTAAGATTTGAAATAATGTTCATTGAAAATTGTTCTATTCAAGATAATAGTTTTTAGTATATTAGTAATGATATACTAGTAATGATANAGTGTAAATTAAAATTTTAAAGTTGGTACTTATATGGATACCAAAATTTAATCGCCTCTATTTTAAACTTGTTTTCTGTAAACTCGACAATTCGTTCTCCCCTAGCATTGAGATTCTTGTTCCATTTTATCGGATGTCATAATCTCGATTTTATTTATCCCCGGGGGTGGGCACGTTAGCAAACTAAGAGGACATAAAGCAAATAGTGATATGGGAAAATAAGCCAATAAATCACACAAGTTGGTCCATACCTCGGCTGAGAATTAAGCAAGGCAAGAGTGCAATGTAAAGGACATTGCCATAAAGAATTAGGGAACTCTGATCATGCAATTGCATGCTACTCACTAAGCTCACCCCTCCAGAATCTCTAAGGGTGCATTCGATTTGGACATGCTAAACCCAGCAAGTCGTTCCAGCCCTTGTTTTCGTGAGATTCTCACAAATTATGGCTTACATTAAGAGCACCCAATGACACCTAACACCATTCAGATTTTTGAAGAAAATTTATACAAATCAGCAAGTAAATTCCCCCATAATCACACGACACAAACCGCAGCAATAGGCAATGATGCTTAAAGGTTTCCCCTCATAAATGTGAGTGACTTGCAACTCACATGCAGGCTGCCACATCACTCTCAAATCCCACTAACATTACTTGCACCCGAAATTTGGTGATCATGAAAGCAAAGATCCGCAGCTGAAGTGTGCTAATTAGTGCACAACTTGTCCTCCAAGTTAAATGTATACATATGTATGTGCACAACTTAAATAGAGCTGAATGCACACAGCTCCCTCACCGTAACCTTTCCCCCCTTTCTCGAATTTTTTTCAGCTAGAAATTTCTCTTGGCTGCCCACTATGACTTAGGCAATGATGCCTACTCAACTCCCCTAATTTAATGTGAATGACCCGAGACTCACATGCAAGCTGCCACCTCACCCCTTGATGAGGACATGATCAAGGGCAAAGAACAAGAGGCAATTAAAGGACTTGGAGGGCCAATGACAAGGGCTAGAGCTAGAAAAGCAAAAGAGGCTTTTCAAAATGTTTTGGCAACAATTTTTAAAGTGAGGCTTAAATTAGAAAAGGGTGAATCCAAAATGATTAATTGCATCATGGAAAATGTGGACCTGGTGGTGCAACTTGAATGAGGCTTCTTTGGAGTGTTTTTTTTATAGTTTGTCTAGCAAATAAATGGCCATGCCATGAGATTTTTGTTGATTTTTATTCAGCTAATTTTTTTGCATTAGATGACACCATTAGTTAGCATTAGTTGGTGTTCATTATTAGTTTTCAGTTATGTTTCTTGTGGCATTTAGTTGCTTTTAGTTTTCAGTTTTGTCTTTTGAGTTTTTGTAACAACCAAATGGCAAAACATCATATAGCTAGCCAAATGGTTTCATTTCGAATTTAAGTTGAATTTTAATCAGATTGTGATCATTTTGATATTAAGAGAGTGATTCTCTAAGTTCTTGTGTGATTCAAGATTGAGACTATCAAAGGATTTCCCAAATTCCTTTGTGTGTTTGTCTCTTTATTTTCTTTTCATCAATTCTAATTTGAGACTCCAATTTGGTGATAACATTGGTCATATCATTTGGTAATCAGAGCTCAGGTTTGAGGTTTCAAAATTTCCTCTACATTTTTTCTTGGCCATTATTATTTCTCTTGTATTCTTCTTCCTTTTTTTTCATTTTTGTTGAACCATTGCAAGAGTTAAGCCTTTGTTGATTTGGAAAAAAAAATCAAAGAAGAAAAAAAAAAGAAAGAGAAAATTCGTCAAAAAAAAAAGAAAAAAAAAAGATTTTGCTGAATGGTTCATGCTTGTTGCTAAAACTCATATTTCAAAGGTTTTCTTGAGGTATTATTGTTGTTTTGTGACTTTGGTGGCTATTTTCTTGTTCCTAAACCTTGTTAGCCGTTCTAATTCTTGTCTTGACACAATTGGTAGATAGTTCTCTCTGTGGAATCACTTAAGAACTCAAGAGAATTCTAGAGTGGAAAAAGGCAAGAGTGCACATTATAGAAAAAGCCATAAACGAGTGATACACTTGAGTGTGGTGAGAAATTTTTGGTTACATTTGATTTGTTTGTTTAAGATGGCAGGTGATAATCCAAATGATGGAGGAGGAATGTCACAATTCCAAATACAAGCTCTTACACAACATTTGGAGAGATTGTTAAAACAATCAATTGATTCTCTCAATGACCGTCTGGACAACTTGGAGGAACGGAGGAGTTCTCAAGGAGAGAATGAAAGAAGAGAAAGAAGAAGGAGGGATGATAACAACATTCCTAGACAAAACCGAATTGAGGGTGTTAAACTCAACATTCCTC
>QANU01043803.1:196430-262748 GCA_003254905.1 Nissolia schottii
TTTGTTATTTGAGAAGTTATATTGTGAAAGTGTTCGAACGCAGTGTTATATAAATTGCTATGGTAGTGTATGTTTTATAGGTTTTAATTGCTTATCTTGATATTTTGTGTTTCTTTGTGCCCCGTCGTTGCTTTGAATTTGGAACTATGTGCAGTTGGAAATGGATTTTGTTCTTTGTCAACATAGTAACAATTGATGTGCAATTGTGCATTACTTTGTTAGTAATCTGGAGCTTAACTCTAAAGGGTGGTCTTTGAGAGTTGGGTGAGCTTGGTAAGGAGGAGCTTTTGTTCATTAATGCGCCTTGTCTGAGAGTTGTGTTGAGCTAGTTTAGGAGCAACCTTAAGTAACTTTTGTTGATGTGTTGATCATCACTGTGCGTTTTCTTTGCAGAATTAAGCTTCCATCTGGTTCAAAGAAGATTGTTCCAAGTGGGTGCAGGGCCATGATTGGACAAGTTGCTGGTGGTGGAAGAACTGAAAAGCCCCTCCTTAAGGCTGGTAATGCTTACCACAAGTTTAGGGTTAAGAGGAACTGCTGGCCTAAGGTGCGTGGTGTGGCTATGAACCCAGTTGAGCATCCTCACGGAGGAGGTAACCACCAACACATTGGTCATGCCAGTACCGTCAGACGTGACTCTGCTCCCGGACAGAAGGTTGGTCTCATTGCTGCAAGGAGGACTGGTCGTCTTAGGGGTCAAGCTGCCGCAACTGCTGCTAAAGCCGATAAGACTACTTGAAGAGATTGCTAGGACTTTATTTGATTGCAAGTTTTCAAATATGGTTTCTTTGGTAGTTTACGTTGAACTGTTTGGGTGATGGCTTGAGAACCTTTTCTCCCATAGATATGAAGCTTTTAATTGACAGTATTTTATAATTGTTTGGGGAGAAACTCTTCCTGCTGTTTTTCGGCAAAACCTTTTCCAACTAGACGTTAAGCTGAAATTTGATTTCTTTCATTCTTGGCAGCCTCATTTTATGTTAAATTGCCATGCTGGTTTGCTGTGTAGTTTTGCTATCTTGTGTGTTAGGGAACGGGTATTGTTTAGTGATGATGCTTTTATGTCGTAGTTGAGATTTAGTTAGTGTGTTAGAGACATTTTTTCGTAATGCTCTGCCTGAGAGATACCTATTAAAAAGGGACCAATATATAGCGAGTTATGCTGCTAGTTCATTTTGTAACGCAAACTTTCATGCTGTCCTGCCTATACTATGAGAGCTAGAGAAGATACAGGGATTAGTAATGAGGAAATTAACTAAGAGCGAGGATGTAATACGGTTTGTCGCATCGTTGGATCTTCGGGTTGTTATAATTGCACATTTCTAATGAAACATTCCGAGTTAGGATTCGGCAGTAGAAACTCTGATATCAGATTATCAGTGGAATTTAAGCATCCAGTGTGCGAAATTTGTGAAATTTTTACATTGCTGCTGTTTTTATCTGCAAACTGATTTGTCATTAGTCTTTGTCACGTATCCGATGTGCAAGATTCGTGCAATGGGACAAGAATTGTTTATTTTTGATTTTATTGATGTATGGGATAAGAATTGTTTTTAGAATTTCATTTTAATACATTTTTTATGTTATAACTGACGTGATTATGTGTTAATATGCTACTACGGTCCCATTTGGTACGTAATGTAAGGCAAGCAAATTGTTCGATATTACAAGATGTGACAATGTAGTACAAGCTGTACATTATAGAATAAATTTTCATCCAATATTTGGTATGTTATATATCGTTGCATAATTTTATCTCGCTTGTACTGGTTAGTTTAAGTGATTTAATATTTATTTTTCGTTAAATGGACTAATGGAGTCTTAGATAAATATCGGTAATAATTAATCTTTTCTATAAAGAGATAGGGCTTCTTCTTGCCTTAGCATTGGGGCCGCCACACATAGCTCTAGCGTCTTTGGGGTGCTGCTTCTTGTCTCAGCTGCGTCAGGGCCGCTCCAACCAAGCTTTGGCACCCTTGGGGTGATCCATCTTACCTCTAGTGTTCCATCTTTGATTAAACACCTTCGGTTTTGTTTGAGATAGGAGGGAAAAGAAAGAGAAGTAATCAGTGCAATTAACATTCATTTTGTTTGTGAGGGTGCAAAATCCACCTTATTTAAATAATTTTTGAGAGTATAATGTTGACAATTTTACTATAATACCCTTGTTATACAAACTAATTATCAAAATACTACTGTTTCCAAACGTTTTATAAAACCATCACGGTTTTGACTGACGTGTCATTTGCGGATTGCGTGGCGCGCCACATCAGATTCGCTTACACACTTAGCAAATTCAATACAAATTTGCACAAACTTGCCTATGCGGTTGGCGAATTCAACAACAAATCACCATTAGTGTTGGAAAATTCAACATAAAATCGGCAATCGAGTTGGCAAATTCAACATGATATTTAGGGTTTTTGCTGGCTTTGTATAAAAACGTATGTAACGATATTTTAACTTATGTATTTTATTATATGCAATTTTATATGAATGTGCAATTTTTATTATATAAGAATTTATTATCATAATTAAGATTATAATTGACAAAAGATAACCATTTAAGATTATAAGAGACAAAAGACCACCATCTGAGATTATAAGTGACAAAAGATAACCATTTAAGATTATAAGAATTCAGGGTTTCATTACGGTTAGGGTTGTGGGTATGGTCAAATTGCAATTTATACAGATTCAAATTCGTCAAATCGATTAGCAAATTCAATCGCCAAACAAATTGATTAGGGTTTAGGGCGTTTAATTCGCTAATGAGAAAATAAGAAGAGTCTTGCAGTTTGAGGGCTCCTCAAATTCATCAAACTGGTTGGCAGATTCAATCGCCAAACTGGTTGATTACGGCGATTAATATACTGCTTGCCTTATTCCTTCCCTTTTTTGTACAATACAAAATGCCCCATTCCTTTTTTTTCGTTCGAAAAGTTTTTAAATTAATAATTAAAAAAGCATTTAAAACAACTAGAGATTTGGCAATTGACATAATAACTAGTATCTAATTCTAAGAATTATGATTCTTATGGGAAATCTTTCAATTAACAACTAATTGACTAATAATATTAAAATAAAAATGACACGTGGCAAAATACGCCAACTTGAGTGTATTAATTTGATAATTAATTTGTGTAACAGGAGTATTATAGTAAAATTGTCTATAATGTTTGTCGGTTCGTTCAAACTATATAACACGTAACATTATTTCTTATAATATTTTCTCACTCGTTATTTATGTAAACATTAAAATGATCGAAAAAGTCTAAACTATTGAATGAACATGATTCATAAAATTCAAAAAGAAAAAAAAAATGTTTGAGCTTTTTTTATGCTATAGAATTCCTGACTTGTTATCCATGTGAATATTAAAATGGTGGCAAAAGTTAAAATTTAGACTAACACAACTCGTAAAAAGTCAAAACTCAAAACTATTAAATGGAAATTGCTCATAAAAAATTATTATGTTCAAGCGTTAAATAGGGAACAAAATCAAAATTTCTTTAATCTAACGCCTCATGTAACTACTTTTGATACGGACTGCACGATGGTCTTGAAACGGACGTCTCAGATGCTCCCAATTATCTGGCACGCTCGATTGCGCAACACATTATTATCTCATTCCCACCCACCCACTCTATAAATAACCAAAGCTTCGCGGGGCGACTGTGTCCCTGCTCTCTCTCTCTCTGGAACTCCGACGACGTTAACGGCGAAGATAGAGTCCGATCGGAAGAGGAAGAAGTCTCCGGTAACGGCGGCTGATAAGGAGAAGGAGAAGCAGAAGAAGAAGACGAAGAAGATGTCGTCGTCGAGCAACAGGCAAGGAGGCGAGGTTAGGGCATCGCACATACTGGTGAAGCACCAGGGTTCGAGGCGGAAGGCCTCGTGGAAGGATCCAGAAGGCCACGTCATCAAGAACACCACCAGGGACAGCGCCGTCTCTCAGCTCAAGGCCTTCCGTGACGACATCGTTTCCGGCAAAGCCAAGTTCGAGGACGTCGCCTCCCGATTCTCCGATTGCAGCTCCGCCAAGCGCGGCGGCGATCTCGGTCAGTTCGCTCTTTCTTCCTCATCCTCCTTCTATCTCCTAATTAAAATATTAATCATTTTGCTGGAAGGAAAAAAAATGAAAAGTTATATTTGGATCTTGCTTGTGTAATTAGGTATTTATTGTTGCTGTTGCTGATAAAGTTGTAGAATTGTCATTTGGCATCGTTATGAGGTGTGTGTATATATATATATATATATCGTTTTTGAGTTAATGAAGTGAGGTGGTTGATCATGATTATATTAGGGATCCTGTGTTTCTAGAATGCTTGCCCTAGATGGATGATTCTAGAATCTTTTGTGGTAAGTACTAGGGTCGTTTTAGCTCGTAGTGCAGGGCCTTTCGCATCTGTGGGTAAGCCTTCCCCCTGTGAGAATTGAGTCTTTTCTGTTCTTGAGCTATTTCTTGATGACTCGCATTCCGCTAATTCTCCTGGAGGCATTGCATCATACAACTGAGTCACCAGCAGATTGACATTAGTGACAGATATTCAGAGAACAATAAGTTTCAGATATGCTTTGGTAGTTAAAAATCATAATTGGCTCAGCATACCATTGGTCTATTGATTGTTGTGGAATTTGCGGCTGATTGTACCTTTTCAAGTATTGAGCAATCTCTACAATGGCCTATGTACATAGATGCTCACCTTTGTGCTATCTGTGGTGTCTTTCATTAAATAAATTCTTGATGTTTACTCTTAATGCACTCAACACAAAATCTTTGTATTTCTGTTGAATTGAGCATTGAGTCAATCTGATTTTCACCAGCTTGCCTGAGTAATTTTCCTATCTTCTCTACATAGTGCATCTAAGTCTTTAGTAATTGTGGTTTTGTGTCATTGTATAGAGTACAAACTGGACGAACCAAAGGCAGCTAGCTACCAGTATGAGTGCCCCCCTTCATCAGCATAAAATTGTGTTCTCAAAATTACTTTGATCGGATGATAGCTTTTGTTAAGTTTCTTGATAGTGCAGTGGTTCTACAGCTGTTAACTACGGCAAACTGTTGATCATATATTGCTAGAACTCATTTTAAAAAGGCTGCAGTTATATGATCTTTAAATATGCGTAAAATTGTCAAGCATGCAATATCTAGTGGTGAAGGTTAACAGTTTTTATGATTGCAGTTTCCCAAACCTCTGAACCTCTTCTATGTCTGCTTATATCTTACTGTCAGTCATTTGATTTGTATCAAACACATGTTAGATGTGCTAAAATTTTCAGTAAGTGCAAATTATGGATTAAATGAAAGCATCAATTTCTTGGCTGCAGGTCCTTTTGGTCGTGGCCAGATGCAGAAGCCATTCGAAGAAGCAACTTTTGCTCTGAAAGTTGGTGAGATAAGTGACATAGTGGATACTGATAGTGGAGTCCACATGATCATGAGAACAGGTTAATTACTGCATATGGAGTAATTTTGGGTTCCTCCTCCTGTTTTGGGGAGAACAGTTGCAACTTTTTTTGGATTCGTGCAATTCTTGTTCATCTGGTGTTCTGTTAACCAAATATTTTAGACATGGCAGAGCCGTGATCTTGGATGATGCATATTGTTTTCTCTATAGTTGTATGCTTGTAACTTTGAATGGTTGGGTGATGACAATGATATAACATTTGGATTATCTTATCTTTAGCTAGAACTTCTCATTTACCGGCTACGTGAACTCCATCCATTAACGAATAGTCCAAATTAGAATCTATGAGAAGCAAATATAAATATGTTTCTATGGTATAGATGGGGGGTTTTGCCTTTTTATTTAATGTGCCATGAGAATTTAACCAAAAACTTTACCTAGCTGTATTAAACTCTTAACTCTCCCTTCTAACAGTACAAAGATTGCAGATCTTGAATTGAACTGTTGGGACTAATAACATGATTTGTTTAGTTACTATTCTTTTTTTTATTGGAGCCTGCTAACTTGGTCCTTACCCACTAATGGACCAAAATGGTCCTTGATGTATAAGAGTAAATGCTATAGTCTCCTGATTCATATGTTATCCATTTTTTATATCATTTAGTAATTAGAAAGATGAATTAGGAGGTTTTGACATTACTCTTATAATAAAAAGAGATTAAGAAATTATTATTTTGCCCCCATACTTTTCTCCCACCTTCTTCCACTCCCTCTGCCTCCACTGCTTTTGGCCACCGTGCCCCCACCCTCCGTTGGCGCCACAGTTCTCCACCCCAACCCATAGCACTACTACTGTCTTCATTTCACCTGCTATTGCTACGTCTAACCTTGTTTCACTCCCCTTCGCCTTCTTCTCCAACTTTAGACATCCATCAATGCCACCCCTGTTGAGCTCCTGGCCATTGTGACGCTAGATCTAGGTTCGCCATGGAACCTCCACATCCAGATCTAACGTGCTACTATTAGATCTAGATTTGTCGTATTACTGTTGCTTTAGATCCGTCTAAAGCACACAATGGCTTATTGCGATTTGTTTCCCACCCTGGTGTCCATGGTGCAGTAGCTTTTGACGGCCATGGCAGATTCAAATCTCGAATGAGAATTTTTTTAAAAAAAGTTTCCATATTTTTTCCCCTTCTATTAATCTATGAAATTTTGATAAAAAAAATGATATTTCTAGGTTTTTTATCTTCTTGAAATTTGGTTAAGATTGTTTCCCTGATACGAATTGAAGTTTGTTTGCAGTCAAGAACTTTGTTGCTTGTATTAGTTTTAGATCAGATTTTATATTAAAGAAACTGTTGGTGTTGTTCCCTGTTTGTATATTCTTTTTCTCATTTCTTGGATGTTGGTTGATTGACAAAATTTATGTCTTAACTTTGCAACGATCAAGATGATGAAAGAACCTTATCGGAGGAGGAAAAACCAGAAATAGTTTGATGCACTTGATGCCAAGGATGAGGTTAAGAGCTAGTTTGTTTATCTTTTTTCAATTTTTTCTAGTTTTCATTTCAAGATCCTATTTTTATTCATGTTGAATATTGTCGGTCATGACTTATTTTTGGAGGTCTACTTTGGGGTTATTATGCTTTTGTTCATCTGCTTGTGAGGGTTGATTGATCTGATTAAAATGTGGAGTGGTTTGATTATCTTTGTTAAGATTCACAGTGATGACAAGGGGCAAGGGTGGTACGGTGGTGGTTCCAGAGACGATGGTAGAGGTGTAAGTGGCAGAGGTGATAGTTCCAGCGAAGAGGTGGTGGAGCCGTCACCAATGAGAGTGAAAGCGGTGGGGTGGAAGGAAGTGGGAGAGAAGGAGACCATTTTAATGGTGGTGACGGTTGGAGAAATTAAAAAAAATATATGGAAGGGTAAAATTGGTGAATTAAGTAAAAGTATTAATAAAATATAAATATAAATTAATATGTAATTATTTTTTACAAATAATCTTTATCATATATTGATTTTTGGATAATTAAGATTTAAATACTAAGTTGGTCCCTAAGAGATTAAGTCGAAGCAAAGTTTAAGATACAAGTTTCATCTAAATTATTGTTTGATTTTTTTAAAAAACTTTCACTACTTTTCTTTTTATATTCGTTTGTGAGTGTTAAGATGAGGGCTACCATCATCATTCGTTGGTGGTAGCCTAGTCATTTTTTCTTTTCATTGCTTAAATTTTTATTGAATAAAAGGTTCTGATCTATTAGATCCTGAATATAAGTATTTATATTTATCATTTCTTAGAACGATTTTTCTTGTATTTTTTTTATTTTTGCCTTTGTAGTTGTTTAGGTCCCTCTTGTGGTTATGTTGGTTTGTTTTGTGATTGTTTCTTTTGTAGGGTGTTACAAATGACAAAAATGATTGGATTTATGACTAAAAGAGATGTAATTAGCGGTGGGAATAGGCTAAACAGGTAAGGCCAGACCATTTTCAAAGCCAGTTACTTACAAATACACATATGTTTACTAAAAAATAAAAATTCATTTACCTTCCAACAAGGTTTGAACCTAAGACCTTCCCCATAGTAAGTAACATGGTAACCACTAGACTAACATTACTTTTTGTATCATTTTATGTAATTATATTTATTAATATAATTTTATCATTTTAATTTTGCTTTTGCTTTTTAAAATAAGTAACCCTAGACGGCTATATGCCTATTATCTCTCAATAATTCTTGTGTTGAGAATAATTAATATTGTGTTGAGAATTAATGTATTGTGTTGAGAATAATTCTTGTCTATTTGGTATTTTGATATTATTTGTCTTGTATGTTTTGGACGTAGATCGTATTTGAATATTATTGGTATTGTAAGATGATTGATTATTGTTGTTGAATTTAATTTTATTGAGTGTGTAACAGGCCGTAATAACAGGCCAAAAGTAGCAGTTTTTTTATTATAAAAAAAAATCAGGCAGACCTGTCAGGCTCCAGGCCAGGCCACACTTCCCAAACAGGCCAGGTCAGGCTAAAAAAAAAGCCTATAACAGTTAACAGGCCAGGCCCAGGCCAGAAATTTACGAAATAGACATGGCCTGTTAAGGGTCCGGCTTGGCCTGGCCTGGCCTGTTCCCACCCCTAGATGTAATGTAGTTTTCAAATTGCAGTGTTTTTCGTGTTGATGTCGGATGTAAAAGATGCTTAGACGTTGATAGTCTTTGAGAAAGGAATAAAACTCTAGATTGAGTTAGTTCAGAATGCAAAATGTTTTTGCTTTTTATTTACATTAGATCTGGTGTGTTTTTTTTTTAATTTGTAAGTATTGTTATTCTTTTCTATGAATAAACTTTTGTTTATCGTAAAAAAAAAATCATCTTTTTTTATGTTATCCAATGCAATTTTATGGGTTTTGTACTCAAATTAAAAATAACACATAAGCTAAATGAATTTAATATAATATTTATAAAAATAATTATTTTTAATTATAGTTCAATCATTTGTCAATATTTAATTGCAGAATATGTCCTTCTTCATAATTTCTCTCTCACACTAGCTAGCTCAATCTTTTATTTATAGATAAGTTGCCGAGTGTTTCGGCCTTAAAAATTCTTGGATTCAAAGCAGCAGGCATGTGGTTGGCAGTCCCCTCTTTTCTTAGGTTTGGTTTATAATGTTGTGGAGCTTTCTGAACGTATTTTAAAAGTTGTTTTTAAAAAAAATTAAAATAGTAGTATTTGATAAAATAAGATAAAAGTAGCTTTTAATAAATTGAAAGTCCAAACGTAATGTTTGATGAAGTTATTCTTAAATTATAAAATAACTATGAAGAACATAAATAATTAAAAGAAATATTTATTTTTATTTGTTATAAAACTACTATATTTTATATAATTAAAAAAATAAGATCATACTTAAATTTGATATTAGAACCTTGTATATATTTTTTTATGCCATTAGAACATTAAATCATTTACAATAAAAATAAATTAAAACATTATATTTTTATAATATTCACTAAGCTATGAATTTCTTCGTCACCGTTATGAACGTTATATGATGAACAAATCATCAACATTTTTTTTTCTCTTTTTTTATATTATTAGTAACACTAAGATGAGTATCAACGAGAGTTGGTTCGAGTTATAAACGGCTTAGTATTAGTTAAACAAGATCTCGAGTTCGAGACTTTGTGTAGACTTTTGTAAGTCTTATTGTCCTTCTTTGTGTACATAATGGTATACATCTTTCCTTATAAGTAAGTTTCTGATGTATTTATAATCGCATCATTTTCTTGGTGGCAAAGGTTTAAATGCACCTAATTAACCAAGTCAAAAAAATGGATCTATTGTAGTCCATAAGGTCAATATAGTAATTGTCAGAAAACTTCTTCATCCTACTTGCCTTCCTGTTATGTTCTTCCTTCCCCTTCTCCCTTCCTGGGTTCACTGTCGGCGGACCTCTACCGCCCAATCGCGCAGCGGCGCACCTTCACCAGCATCTCCTTTCTGTTGCTTACCTTCCTTCCCCTCCCATCTAAGCATCCACGAAACAAGCTCAAACGGCGAAGTGGATAGCACAAGAAGTTTCTTTGTGCATTGCTACCCCCACCTCCCAGTGCCACTGCCTCCGCCCACCGAGTCACCGCCTCACCCTCGCAAAGTAGATCTGGTTCATTTTTTTTTTTGTACTTAGATCTGCTCCAATTTTTTTTTTATTAAGATCCGGTCCATATTCCATTTGATGGCATAAGAGAGCAATTCGAGTCCTCACAGTGAAGATCATGCCCTCACCCCCAACACATCCTTGCTTCCTCCCTATGGGAAAATGATGCATGTCTGGACTTCCATTATTGAAGCCAAAAGAGTCATTATTTGTGCTGCGAAAATTTTGTGATTTGTGCTTTGGGGGTTGAACTTGTTGAAAAAAAAATGAGTTTTAAAACTTGTTTGAAGAAGAGAAGGTGGTGGCCACCGGTGGGTGGGGACGGCAGCGGCAAGGCGGAGGTGGTGCCACCGGTGCGGTGGGCGAGAGCGGCTAGTATGAGCTGGCAATAACTAACGAGGGAAGAAGGAGAGATGAGATGAAAGGGAAAAGGGGAAGGAAGAACAGAAAGATAAGTAGGATGAAAAAGTGGGGAATATACATATACATGGGTTTAAATGAGTTAAAATCCGGATATATAGAATAATGTAAGAAATTACGAACGTATGGTTGATGGGGCTAAAATTGGGTGAACAGTAATTGATTTCAGCCCCGTAATTAATTTGAACTGTTTATATTTTAAAAAATTTTATTTTCCAAACGCCACCAAAAGGTAAAAAAACCTGAAAGGGGTTTTCTGACAATTACAATCTTTTGAGGTGCATCAAGCACCATAATTACTGGGTGCATCAAAGTTCTTTGGTACTTAAATTTACAATTGAAATTTGATGTAACAAAATTCAATGCACAAGTAACCAAAACAATAATTGATTTTCTATTAAAATTTGAGTATATATAAGTCTTTTTAATTTTAGAAAGTAAAATTTAACTCTTAAAAATTATTTTTGAGAGTTTGAGCAAATTTTTTTTAACTTTTATATTTATCAAACATAAAAAATTTATTTATGCTCTAAAGTGCTTCTCCAAAAAGCTTTACTAATCCCACCATTAGTCTAATTTAACTCTTTAGTAGGCTCGATGTAAAGTCTCTCTCGACAGACAACTTATCTTCTCCTAAGGTCGTTGACACATCCTATGCGATTGGTGGTATTGACATCTTTGTGAATTTTCCTGGTTTGGTTAGCAATGAGGAATAGATCTTAAAAGCTTTGGCTAATAAGAATGAAAGAAAAAAAAGATAAAAGGAAAGAAAAACAAAAGTGCGTCGCCAAAACCTTTAAAATTAGTGCATCTCTGGAAAGCTCAGGTGAAGATCCTTATTTGGGTCGTGTTCTATATTAATCGGAAAGATATTACCTATTATGTGACGGAGGCGGCTTGTTGAGCTATGACACTGGATTTGGATCTTGGACAGCATAGAATGTTTGACAGGACAATGGTGGTGGGCACCTGCAAAGGCACTCTGACGCTCAAAAATTGTAGTGGAATGAATTTCGTTATCTTAGACTGGCAAAATTACTTAGAATAGAGTTTGTTAGATGGGTTCCGTGAATCGCATCATTTTGTTAAAGGTTGTTAACCCCAAGTTGCTACTCATCATCACATGCTTCTTATGTTGGCCTTTGTGCAATATACGCATATTATAGCCTTATTCCAACTCGCACCCGTATGGGCCGAAATTAGAACTTGCATGTCTAATATTAGGCCTTTGTGTTTGGGCCACTTTGTGCCTGAGATTTTATCCCGTAATAGGTTACTCTTCTAATTGTGAGGATGCTAAATTGGATGGTCATTCAAAAGCTAGGAACACATGGGAGTGATCAGGATGTCGTTGATGCGTTGGCAAAATTGTATGAATCTAGTGCCAACAATCAGGAGAAGAAAGGTATGAAATACAACAAAGGCAGGAGGACGGGAAAATTTTGCTGATGTGGTTTGTTAGGGTCCCAAGTTCTTCTTGCTGAGCGTGTTGGGGATTTGTTTTTCTTGTCTATTATTCTTCGTTTCGTGTTGTTATGTGTTTTGTTTGGTTGATTCTTTTGGTTTGTAATTTTTGAGTTGTTCATGTTAGGGTTGTCCATCACATCCTATAGTGTCTTGGCTCTCCCCTGTAGATTGCTTTGAATTCTCTAGAAAAAAGAAAGAAAGAAAAAAACAAGATACATCGACTTATTTTTATATCATATTGTTTAAAACAAAGTCACATTCTTGCCTTAATCTTATTGTTAGTTTGACCAACAACCAGGCCATGCAAATTGAGAGAGGTTGACCCATAAAGTTAGGTTAAAGGAACACGAGCTTCTCACGCAATGACGACGACGATTTTGTCTAGTGTTTCTCAAGAGTGGTGGGAGAGGCATTCGAGGGTAGGGTGTGATTGGGCGCAAGAGTGGTGGTAGTAGTGGATTGAGGGAGAGGAGATAGGTAGGGTGAAGGTGGTGGGAGCATTAAGGTAGTATTTGGTAAGCGTAACAAAAAAATATGGAGACACTGGAGATAAAAATATGTTTAGAAAAGGAAATGAAAACATAAAACTTAAAATTATCTTTTTCTTAAAATATTTTTTAAACTAATTTTTATACATCTAAAAATATACAAAAAAAGATATTTGAGAAGTAAAAAACACATCTCAGTCATACCTTTAAAATGAAGGGACATATCTCTGGTATTATCCTGTGGTTGTGTGTCTCTACTATCCTTACTGAATACTGTCTTAATGTTGATGAGACGTGGTAGTAGGAATGGAGAGACTAATTAATTTGTCCTCTCAATTTGGTCACGTGGCATAAAATGGCTCAAATTAACAGTTTAACAAATCACATAATCCATTGAGAACATCACATTTGTATCTTTAATGAAAAAATTAGAATCTAACCCACGCAATGCGCCCGCAAGACAATTAGCAAGTGAGATAATTTATATAACCATATATCACTTTCATGAATTGGAGTTCAACAACAGAATAAATGTAGTAATTTTAATTTTATGCAAATAATTTTGCGCCATTAATATTGTATGAAGTCTTACAAAATCAAAAGTTTAATATATTTTTTAAAATTCTCAAATCAATCACTAATAACAATCTTTAGAAATGTGTGCAATACATATCATTTAGAGATAACATACACATCTTAACAACATTTTATAAGATTTACAACAACAGAAATAATAGAATTGTAACACAAAATGTAGATGTTCAAAGTAGTTGGGTTAACTTGAGAAGCCAAAGAGTAACCCAACCTATACATCAATAAATGGTATCCATTATGTCACAGATAGACATTTTTTTTAATAATTTTATTATTAAATCATAAAAGACTCGAGAAACCCATTCTAAATCTTCAATGACGGTTTAGTATATGATAAAGTTAGACTCATTCTTGGAATGAAAATCATTTAATCATATGATTGCTCCCAACAATAACTTTTGCTTCAATGATATGTTTACTGAATTTACTAATTGATCACTGTGTCTACATTTCTCGACAACATGATAGAAGTGTCAATCTTTAAACTGAATTTATATTGAGAGAGAGATAAAATTATCTATACTTTCAGGGTAGCCGGAGTCTTGAAATTTATAAATTTATAGGGCATCATCCAATCAAACAACATTTCACAATTCTCAGAATTTGTATCACTTACAAAGCATCATGTATTGTCCTAAAAATTAATAATGTGATTCAAAGTTGGGAGTCTAGAAGTTGGATCGATGGAAGTGTGTACATGACTATAATTATGACTAATTTTTTAGTAAGAAAAATCAAAGTTAACCATTTCAAAAGCACTACACTTTTTCGAACAATTGTCTATGACTTAACAACTTCAAACAACAATCTCACTTGGATATTTGTAAATTCTAACATGTATATCCATTTCTGACCAAAGTTAAGTTAATGAGATTTGGCTAACATGTCTGAAGACAATTCTTTCTTCACTCCAACTCTAAGCATTCTAATATAAATCAACTAAAAAAGATTTAGAACATAAGTTCTCACTGAATTCATTAAGTGGGTTAGGATAAAGCATACTTGCCCGTTGCCATCCATCATAGTACCTGAGATCTTCATCGTTCATGTGGATCCAATTTAAAATTCCTCCAAGGTGCAAAGCAATTTGCTCTCCACAGGTGATGGCTTCTTTGGCATGTTGGCCCATTCGTTATATGTTCTAAAGTCGCTCCCACTGAATCCACCATATGATCCCCCTCCATTATATTGGAATCTCATGGACCTTCCAAGTCCAAATGATCCAACTCCAAAAGGGCATATCTTTCAACCCTTCCTCTGTAAGCTGATCATACATCACCTTTTTTTTTCATAAATCACTTTTTTTTCTTAGGATCACTCAACACCTGAATTGACAAAAGAAAATCTCAAAATTTCTCCAAATAGAACCCCCATTCAATCTCAAACTTGCCACTTTACACAAAATACATTGTTATAATTGTATCTAGCATAAATTAAGGAAAAACTTGCATTAAACCAAAAGTAGTGTTTTTTTTTAGATTATAATCTAGCTAGGACTATATAAAGCAAGACAATGATAGGATATATCTTTTATTTTTAGAGAATTGAACTTTTAATCTCAAGTAATGTTCTTGGAAGTAATGAATATCATAAAGTTCCTAAAATGGCATTTCTTTAGAAGAAGTTTTCACACATAATAGATCTCTATTGCCAAAGAAAACACATCTACATAAACTTATTTTCCATCATTCAATTCGTCATCATACTTTAACTCAGAATCCAAGCAAAACAACACTCAATGACCCTAAAATTTTGTCATTTACTGCCATAAATACGCCTCATCAAAAGTCCAATGTATTGCACAATCTCATATCAAGTCTCCTAAACTCCAAAGAAGGTTCTCTCTTTCATTTCCCGTCCTACATTCCCATCAACTCCCTCATTTCAAGTGTTTCTTGTTCTAAGTACAAATGGTTCAACAGACACAAATAAATGGAGGAGACTCATTTATCTATTTTTTGGTCTAAATTAGAGCCAACTAAATCTAGCATATATTTTTCACACAAAATAAAAATGGAAAAAAAAAAAAAAAATAAAACAAGAATTGTCCACAGAAGGCATAATATGGTGGCTCCAACATGCCACCTCATTTTTCATCTCAATATTCCAAGCATGTGGTGCCCACCTCTTGGGCCTTAAACATACAAAAATTAAGCTTCTAAGGAAAGAAAGAATCAATATGATGGAATTTGATGATCTAAAACACACAAAAACATAACCATCAGAAAGAATCACTGATGCATAGTAGTAGTCTTAAATTTTGCGATGCACAAAATAGAGCAAGAAAAAAGATACTGATACTTTCGATAGAAAAAACACCCAAAACCCAAAAAGGTTAGTCAACAAAAGAAACATTCTTTTGAAGGGAGAAAAAAATGGAATTTGAAAATAGCACTACATCAGTTTAGTTTAAAGAGTCCACCTATGTGGGCACTAATGATTTCCTTTTTTATAACTTAAAACCATAGACTTTATTTTATTATTTTCTGTTGCTGCTTCTCTTACCTCATCATGAGATAGGGAGTTGACCAATTCAGGCAGGATTTTTTTGTTGTCCCAGAAAATGTTGTGACATTAGACACTAATGATATTCCTTGCCGGTTTTCAATCAAGACTCATTATTTTCATTGATTTACTATTTGCTAATGATTTTATCCAAGTATTTTGGTCTAACAGTTTCAATCCTAGAGTCCTTATGATAACCGTATGCTTGACTATAATAAGTGGTGAATGTCAGGTGGGTAATGGACCTAATGGTACAAAAATAAAAGCAACGAACATGCGATCTACTTAAAAATATTATTAAGCATCAATTTTCATGAAAGTTCCATGGATCTATAAAAAGGGTATTCACTTGCTTACCCTCTATATGCTCTCACATTGACGACATTTTTGTGACTTCCTTCCTAAATTTTTGTAGTTAGAAGAAAAAATCTAGAGCATGGGACTACTCTAGCCAACTTGGATGAGTAATCTATAGAAGGCTTGTTGTGCTCCCTAAACCCTACTATTACTCAATGACTCGAGTTTTCAAATTGAAGGTCTTACAAAGATATTGCTTGATCAATGCTTAAAATATCCGTGACAAATAATTTTTGGCAAATATACTTATTATGCAGTTCCTTGCAATGAATATGTGGGTTCTTTTCTCCACACCCTTAAAGTCTTCCAACCCCTTAACATGCAATATCATTTGAAACCAATTCATGGACAGAATTCTTAAAACATGTTCTTCTATGCGGTTTCAAATAAGTTGTCCTAATATTAGTTGAGAGGTTTTACAGTTCAGTCAAAGTTTTTTTTTTTTTTTTCAATTAGAAATTGCCTCAAGAAAGTGTTTCATTACCAAGTACATGAATGCTTTGGTTAAGTGAAAATTGAGCATGTCTTTATATTTTTAACCATGAATCCTATTTTACTCATTTTGAAATGTGGTTTGTGCATGAAGTACTCTTTTTATGTGCATGTCTAGTGTTTTTTTTTCCCCCCATTAGAAGACTCCATGTCTATATTCAGATATATTCTAAATTAGGAAAATAACATTAAAAAGAGAAGGCGTATGATCATGATATTGAGTTTTCATGGAAGGCTTGTTGTGCTGCCTTACGTACTATTGCTCAATGCTTTGAGTTTTCAAATTGAAAGTCTTACAAAGATATTACTTGACCAATGTCAACATGAAAGCAAATCAACCATAAAAAAAAAAAAAAAGGATAATAATAGAGAATCATGACCAATGGAATAATCATGAAAAATTGAAAAGGGCCAAGGTTGTAGCATGCTAGTGTTACTACTGGACCCTCACAATTATCAATGGATTCTTTAAGCTTCTCAAATCCCTCTAACAAAGGAAATTACGCCAACCTTATTTATCAATTTAACTACAATAATGATAATCATTTTATTGGGGAAAACGAAACTACCATACCCAAAGATAGACACCATTATGCAATAAAACAGAAGGTACTTTAGAAGCACCCCTACCAACTATATGGAGTCAAAAAAAAATTATCCAATTACCTTCATTGAAGATCCTGCATTTCACCACTTCGTGTTGAAGCATTGTCATTTTGTTTTGTGTCTTCCGTATATCATTTCCACTATGATGAGCCGTCATGCTCTCTAGAAAAGCTCAATATCCACGGCGCGCTTTACCATTGCAACTGCATCTACCAAACCGCTCATGAGACAATAGAATCCTACAGAACATATTGTCATGGGTTTGTATACAATCCAAACAATAGCAGAGAACCCCTCCCGCTAAACTTGATGCATGATGAACATGTTAGAAGTTTGTTACAGATAAGTAAACCAAGTAATTCTAAGCAATTAAACTGATTGTACTGAAGGTAATGTACTGATAACGTGTGTAATCACTTTTACCTTATAAAGATTATATAGTCGGACTTTAAAGCATAGAACTACGTTGTCCTACTAATAGATGAATTGATGGTACGCTAAACCAACTGCACATGTACCGTTATAGGATTTGTACATGTACCAAATATACAACTTTCACAAAAAAACAATACCTATAACTTTACTACTAATCGCTACATTTGTGATTCACACCATCCTATAGAGCATCTGGTCACTAACTCAATACAATTTGTTAAAGGACTAATGTTGATAAAAGACTCTAAATCAAAGCAACAACCTAACATGAAACTTACTTTTATAATGTTACACATGTTTTGGTTCTCTTTCTAAGACAATTTCAAAGGAATTAACCCCTTAGGTAGTAGCTACATTGACTCTCAATCCCTGCGAAAGTGCACTTTAATAGCAGATTAGCATTGCATATGAGATTTGCAAGGGTGAGTGCAAAATACTGCTGAAAATTTTCTCTAACTTCATTTGTCAATTACCTAATCAAACAAATGAAACATGAACAAAAATGAAAAGAACAAAGAACCCCAAAGAAAAGTTTAGATGACATCTAAGAAACAACTAAGAAAAAAAAATTTGTTGAAGAAGCAGCTGTGACTGATTTTTAGGCTTCCATTACAATCTGCAAAAATGGATTATCAGTATTATCATCTTACACATAAATCAAAACTCTTTTCAGATAGTTTGGAAACATTCTAAGCTGCCAAAAGACTCAAATCCCTAACCCTCTCTGACCCCCACTTAATTTGTATCAAATTTAAGTTATTTAATAAAGTTTATGTGGCTCGTGAGCTAGCTCGAGCCCAAAAATTTGGCTCGATTCTAAATGAGTTCGAGCTCGATTCAACTCATAAAGAAGTAAGTTGAGCTTAAGCTTCAGCTGGATCGGCTCAGCTCGACTCATTTCCAGCCATAATCAACATAGACAGCAACAGGGACACGTGAAGCAAATTAGTTGTCAAAGAAAGAAAAATAATCTAAGTGAGATAAGGGCGTCGAAATAATCTCTTTGCTACAACAGATTTTTCTGGCATAATGACTATGAAATGTCGATTGCTGACCAAGTAGTTTAAAGAAAAATGAGGCTATTCCACTCTAAATACATACTTATTCAAGGAGGAAGCACTGTAAATTAACATGCAGATTCGAATTTGCAAGATCCATTTTACTTTAAAATGATTTTTTTTGTATACTTTAAAATGAAATTTAACTAAAATCAATTCTGAAAAAAACAGAATCAATAACAATTAAATTTGCAAAACATTAATCAAAATGGACACTATTATGGCTTTAAATAGAAATGATCTTTGTTACCTACTTTTCTCCGGTCATCAATGTTAGGCATTTAAGCAAACACCATCAGTGCATAAGTTATTTACATATGGAAGCAACATATCAAAGTCTATGCATTAAGTTTTATAGAGTACACAAATAGAGTAGACAAAAATTACCCTGCCATTCATGGCTTCAATAGCCCTCTGTGCTTCCGTTTTACATTGGTAGGAGACGAAACAAAACCCGTTGGTTCTTCACATTTTGCGGTCCATCACTACTTTAGCGGCAAGCACAGATTTGCGGGTGTAGTGGGCTGAAGATCCATTATCATAATTTTAAAATAAAACTACAAAAGAAAAAGAAAATAACAACATATATTAAACCTTTTTGTTTCGGAAGCAAAAAAAACTGACCTTTTTTTTTTCTCCAATTATCGTCGGGGAGGCACAAGTAAAGGGGATCTCCCGAACCTCATCTGTTTCGTTTCCTTTCCTTTCCGTTCACACAAACACAAAAACACTATTATCACTTTTTTTACCCAAAAAAATAAATCTATTTGTGCATTTTCTTCATGCACAGTCATATATTGTGAATTTTTTTTTCTGCATAAAATAAAAAAAAAAACAAATAGTCAAGTGTTCACCATTTTCGTCATACTGTGAATTGTGCATTTGCGCATCTGTCTTTCTCTATCTCGTTGCGTTACATTTCTCTCTCTAGGGCATTGGAGCATTGGGAGCAAAGGAAGGAAGGAAGCAAGCAAGCACGATGAATATCTTCAGATTCGCCGACGATATGACCCATCTTCTCTATCTTAGGTGGAGGTTGAGGAAGAAAGAAAGCAAACCTCTGAATCGGGAAAGGAGGGAGAGAGAAGAAAAGATATCTGAAAATTTTGAAAAATGGGGTAGTTTTCAAGATAAGTTTTACGATCTGTTAATATTTATCTTCGAAATAATAATAATAATAATAATAGATAGATAGGTATCTAATTTGCATCATGAGTAGGCTATAAGAAAAAAGGTTGCAAATCTATAGAAACTGTAGTTAGTAGGATGTCGAAAGCAAGGCTGCAAATCTATAAAAGCTTGCATATTTATTATTTGATATGGAATTGGAAGGCTATAGAAAGAAAGCAAGACTCCAGACTTGCATCCTGATGCCTTGTAGTGTGAACGTGTTGATAGTTAGATAATGTAAGAACTTGACGCGTGTCTTGCGTTCACTCAGAAAACATTAAGATCAGTGTAAACAGGAAACACGTTGTTGTTTGCTCTTTCAAGCATGAGTCAAACTTCTCATCCTTAAGATAATAATAATAGATAATAGATTTGATTAACTTATCCTAAATTTTAAAATGTAAGGGATTCGACTTAGTTGTTGTTTTGCACTTTCAAGCCTCCGAATGTATTTTGTAGGAATGAAAATTAAATTATACAACGTACTCGTTTGACCTTTTTGTTTAGAGTGACTAGAAGTATTTTTCAAGTAACAAAAGTGACTGTCAGAAAAAGTATTCTTAGTTACTTTTCATTTTAGAAAAAAAAATTAAGATAAAATTTTACTATTACAATAATCAACTATCACTCACACGCTCAATCTTATATTATATTATTATATCATTTTTTTATACTCATGTTTTTAAAATTAATTTTATTTTATCTCCCAGTTCTGCTACATGTACACCTCTATTTCATACATCATACATACATTAGTATTGAAATACTCTAGCCCCATACAATAACCAACTCACCACACTCTCTCGTCCACTCTCACCAAAAAGCACGTGAAGTCACGCTTTCCGCTTACATTCTATTTCGTTTCAACTTCCTCACTTTCATTTTTTTTGTATGTAACCATTTTTATTGTGAATACTTCAGTAAATATATGAAAAATTTTGTTTCGGCCACATAACCTGCAATGAATCAATTTTTGTTTCATGGATTAAGTTGTTGAAATGTTGAGAATGTGAACTGTGACCTGTAGATAATGTTTGAGCATATGCCCACTTAATGTTTGTGCATATGCCTACTTAAAGTTTGCATTATTTATCAGATTCTCATTCATTTTGCATTTGTGACATACAAATAATCATTACATCACACCATCTAGTATTTAATCGTTGGAGTAAATAAAAATTCAATTTGTGTCAAAAAAAAGTGTATACAATGTTGTATGAATTATTTCTTGACAGGTTGAGAATGTGCCAGAATGCACATCCTCTTCCTAAAAACAAAGACATTTTGTGTGTGGCCTATACATAATGTTTGCGTTATGCCAACTTAAAGTTTGTACTGCACATCAGAATCTTCATTTTTGTGCATCAGTGACAAACACATTATGATTATATCCCATCATCTAATGTTTAATCATTAGAGCAAATAAAAATTCAATATGTGTCAAAAATTTATAATGTTTTATTTTATGTATTATTTATTGAAAGGTTGAGAATGTGCCAAAATGCACATCCTCTTCCTAAAAAACAAAAACATTTATGTGGTCTTGCGGATAAAGTTTGCACATTCTGCAACAAGTCATATTCTGTCTTTTGTTCATTTGTGACAAACACACACTGCTTATCACACCACCTAGAGTTTATTCATGATGATATCTACCAAAAATGTATCAAAATGATAATATATATGCATTAATTGTTCAAATGTTGGCGATGTGCCAAAATGCACGTCCCCTGCCTCGAACAAGGCATGACCTGTGCCGCGCTCATAATGTTTGTGCTTAAACCCTATTAATGTTTGCAGTTATGCCCATTTAAAGTTTGTACATTCTATTTTCTGCTATATAAAACTTCAGAACACTGTAATTTCACATCATCGTCAATAATCAAACATTCTCCATGGAAATTCATCAAAAAAATGTCCAAAAATTACCACAGATTCTTGTATTGCCATTTTCAATCACCAACCAACTGAGATTACAATTGTATAAGTTTTGATTGTTGAATTTGCACTCGAAACTTTGATTTTCATGGATGATTATGGAGGATTTCGAATTCCATGGAGCTATCGATTTTAGTTCAGAGGTGGTTGAGGACGATTCTGTTACGATATGGTTGAGAAACCATCACGTATGAGATTCTAATTCAAATTGGAGCGCGTGTGGGAGTGCGTAGTTTCCAAATAAAGAAAGTCTACTGTATTCCGTATTAATTGACAGTGAAACCGTATAAAACAATTGCGTATATACGGGTGTATGAATATTGGGTGTACATGAAGCATTTTTGTTTATCTCATCTAAATAAAAATAATTTCTTTAAACTTACTTTTAAAATATCCCAACAAAACATAAACTAGTTCTTTCAACTTAATTCTTTCCTCTCATTGCAGATATTTTATCCTATGCTGTTTGGTTTAGGTATTTTGAGGCTAATGCGCGCGATTGTGATGCTTTCCAAGTAAATTTTTTACACAATAAAATTACATGTGATCTCATTCCATTAATTTTTTAATGAGTCAAGATGCTCTAATTTTTTAAAATAAAAATAAAAAAGTTATATTTATCATTTTATTATTCATTTACATTATTATCTCATGTCAATATAACATTTTTTTAAAAATAAATAATAAAATGATAAACACAACCCTATCTTTTTTTTTTTAATGTATAAATTTGACCGTCGGTGATAAGATTCACATAAGATTCTTTCCCTAGAAAAAGATAGTTGTCATGTCAACCATGACCACCAATAAAAATCAAGTGCATATAAATTCTCCAACATGAATATCTTGATTTTAGTTAGATGTAAAAATAGTTACTGTCAGTACTTTTAATTATAAATTTAGTTCTTTTTTTCATTAATTTTCTCATCAGCTCATCCATTTTTCAGCAATAAGGGTGTTGTGTATGAAACCATTTTCGTTAATACGAATGCTTAAAGAGTCAAACATAAGATGTTAATATATAATTAAAAAATTCAAAAAAAAAATTGACATTTCACATTGATTATCTATTAAATCACCTTTCATTCTTTGACGATGAATTTTGTGTTTGTCTTGTTCAGTGGAGAGTTTTAATACTGTGTATAGAGCTTTCAGAGAACCTTATAATCCAGGTCAAATTTTTCTCTGTCAAGAATTTTCTTCTTTGCCAATAATTAAACTCTAATTTTAAATTAATCATTTTTCTTTCGGTCATTAAGAGTTATATAGCTGACAATGGCTACCATCCACCCAACCCAATTCCACGGATAAAAAAATAAACGAACGCAGAATCTCAATCCCTTTGATCCTGACAAACAAAACCACCGACCCCAGGTCCAAAAGTTCCAATGACCACAACGAAATCGGCCTAGAATCCGGTCCCCAATTTCGGGAGAAAAAAAACGAGAAATGAAAACAAAATTGGTAATCCTGTGATAAAGTCTAAAACTATCACCCCACTCATCACTCAATTCTTCTCCCTCCCACCCTTTGTGCAATTTCACTGTACAAAGTGAAACAAGAAAATAAAAAAGGGTTATTTAGTCTTTTAGTACCAATATGCCACCTTTAGATTTTATATCCTCCCCTTATTTTCATGACCAAGTTTCATTCTTTTGTTTCCATTTTGGGTCACTTGGGCGTTACCAGCACCCCGCTGAACTGGCATATCATGCTGATAGGGGCATTTAGCACCATTTCTGCAACCCCTTGGGCTTTTAAAGTATATGCATGGTTTCTGGTTTTTGTATTTCCCTTCCCTTTGATTAATGTTGTTGTTATGTACCGGTTTCATATCTTGGAAGTTATTATGATGGATACCTATTATTGAGTCCTGCACGTCTTGCTTATCTGCACCATGTTGCCTAATAAGGTTCTTATAATAGTTGGCATCCTTCACTGCATATGCTGAAGCATTGGTATTCGGTTGATTAGGCAGAGTAGCAGCTGCGGATCGCACCGGGTTCATACCTGCATGCATGTTCACACCTGCAGAGAAAGGGGCGGTGCTGAATTCACTGGAAGTAACAGAAGGACATGGCGCCAATCGCTTTACGCCGGATGACAGAACAGCATCATGTTGGGGAGGGTAGGTGTCTAAAGAGGGCAGCACTCCATTTGATGAGACACGGTGAATATTCTTGCTGACAGGCTTGTGCATATGAGGTGTAGACGTGGATGGAGGTGTAGGTGTAGGTGTAGGTGTAGGTGAAGGTGTAGTTGGGGGTATAGGCAGTGTTTTACCAGATACAGGCACAGAAAATGGAACTGATGGGATTGGTGTTGGCATCAACAAGGAAACTGGAGGAATTGATTGCTTCGGCTCAGGAGGAGATACAAAATCCACTGAACTTATGGTTGTAGAGAATGGAACTGAGAAAGCAGCAGTTTTGAAGCCAGTAGTAGGTATACCAGCAGCATTTGAGGGCGCAGTTAAAGTTGCGGCTGCAGCTCCATGTTGTTGAACCAATTTCTCGATCATTACCGGGTCATTAAATATCTTAACGAGTAGTTCCATGTCAATTGAGTTTCCTTCTTCGTTACTCTTCATGAGGGCTGCTGCTACGAGAGCAGAGGCTGCAACTAAATCTGGATCCACAGCAGGGGAAACCCCAGGCAGAGGTTGTCCACAGGCAGATAAGGGAACTGCAGGGGAAGGGTTGCATTGTGAACTGATGGGAGATGTTGCAGCCGATATGTATTGCTGCAAGTTTTGCGAGTTCAAATTGGTAGGAGCGTCCGCAAGTTCTGGGACTGCCATTTCAGGATTAATATCCATTGATTCTTCTTCCTCAATGGGAATAAGAGGGACAAGAGGAGTGAGGCTATCGTCATAATCTTCCTTCGCTACATCATAAGAAACAGCAGGACTACACAACCAAATGAAAGAATAAAATTTAGAAAAACAATAGAGTAACACCAGGCTTTTACAATGAATGTGACATTTTTACCTAGAAGGAATGGCAGAATGACGAGGATAAACTGCTTCAAGCACTTTCAACTCTCTTAGCTTTTGAGCAGCTCTCTCCTTACTTTCATCGCCGGCTGCAAGGTGCCAGTGATAACTGAAAGAAAACTGTATTTAAAGAATCAGTCAATGATGGTGATAAAAAAATATTGAACCAACCAATTAAACAAAGCTGAGTAAAAATGAATTTTTTTTTTAAAAAAATGTATAATCAACGCAAAGCCCTCAAAAACAAATATTACAACTGGACAGAACACTTGCAAAGGATAGTTCTAAGTAATGGACAATGGAAAAATAATAAAGAAGATCTAACTTTTTTGATAAATTTATATATCTCATTACCATGGGAGGGCGTTCCCATTTAATCGGAGAAATGTGAGGAAGTGCAGCCTTTGGCTGGTTCAGGAAATGATTGCCTTCAAACCCAGGAGGTAAATCTTCATTAGTACTTGGAGGAAACATCAGCGATGTCTTTGCTTGAAGATGATCTTGAAATATCAGACCAACTTTTGAAGGGCAATCCTCAGATAAGAACAATTTCACCTGTCAGGTAAAACTAGTATCAGAGTCCAAGAGGGAAAAAAGATTTCACAAATAAGCTGAAAGCCTGAAACAAAGTTATAACATCTAGTAAAAAGTAGTCAGGGAAATATGCACTACATAAGACACTGGGACCACCGATTAGGAATCTAAAAGCCCTAATAAATTCACTGATACAGTCATGGTTCAGCAATACACACTAACACTCAGAAAGGGTGGGGGGAGGAAATAAACCATAGCAGTGTTTTATGGATTCCTTAAAAGTGCTAGGTATTATATAGTCGATTTAGAGAAGCATTTCTAGTAATCTGTCTTTGAATCTTTAACCAAACTTAATGAAGTTAACAGTATTTTCAGCGTTTAATAGATCTAACATAATATTCGTTAAATTTGCCTAGACAAGCAATAGGAACACAGAGAAACCAAAATTAAAATTAAATGGCAGCTCCTTGGCATAATACAACTTTTAAGCATGCAAAGTTTCATAACATAATGGTTGATTATGCTTCTTCCACAAGCAATCATATCATAATACACGAGGAAGAAAAATAGCCTACTTCATAAACATGTCCAGCAGTCTTCCATTTCAAACTTCAAACAGTTGGGGCTCTATTGAAACACTTGTTTAGCCAAATGTTGATCTTATTCAGTATCACTGTCCGTTTCCGTTTGTTCATGTCTCTTTTTGTGCCTGATGGTATGCATGACTGTTTGAAGGTTTGTCATACTTTTTCTCAAATTTACATCATTTATATGACATTTTTTAATAACATTTAACAAGCTGAATTTATATTGCATTAAAAACTATTTTAGATTCAAAGCAAGTCCTTATTCCTTTAAATTTTTTCAACTTATAAGTTGTACACCATAATTCTTATGAGTACTCGTGATGAAAATCTTCTGCCTCATAAAGTTTGATTCTGTGTCGCCAATCAACAATTTTGAAACTTCAAAAATAGTTTCACATGTAACCTTTTGAAAAAAATAAATAAATAAATAAGGGGTCAGTAAAAAAAAATTAAGGGGCAGAAGATTTTCATCCGTACTTGTGATGCAATTAAGGGTATTTAGGGTCTTTTTAAACAAAAATTGTTTAAAAAAATTACTATAAATTATTTATTGCTTATTCGTTATATTTTATGAATCCGCCATCATTAAGTTGCAAGAGACTTTCTCGTAATTGCAACACAGTCTTAGGTAATTTGTTTGGTGAATTATGCTAGTGTAGTGTCCCTGTAGTGTCCCTGTCACCATCCAGGCTACAATATTCTAGCACTTGTACTCTATTAGATATAAAGATGTATATTAGTGCATAGGTTTAAGTAACATCAACAATGAGCTTGAACTCAACTGGCATTAGATGCATCAATACTCATCGTAAAAGTTTCGTGTTCGAAACTCTCCAATCTCCAATGTAAAAAAAAAAAAAATTACGAAGTTATGTCATGAATATATACATGCCTCTTTTTTCTTTTTCTTTTTTTTAATTATTTTTGGTTTAGCTTAAATTGTAACTCAAAGTTCTTCGGTGACCAACTAGCATGCCCCAGCGTTTCTGCCACTATAAAATAGTTGCCCACCGACACAGATGAGTTATCTTAAGATCCCTGTTCTTCAAATATTATTTCACATTTTTTTCAAGTATCAACAATTTAATTTATTTTCAAATTAAAAAAAAAATCTGCATTGATATGTAGAAGTTTATTTATGCACTTATCCTTCTTCAAATATTATCTCACAAATTTTTTTCAATTTACAACAATTTAATTTATTTTCAAATTACCAAAAATGAAATTATTCTGCATTGATACGTAGAAATTTAGGATTAAGTATTAATTTAATCACTGAAAATTTGTCTCAATATCTTAAGTAGTCTATCAATGTTTTAAAATGTCAAATACTCCATTAATACTTTTTTTTAAAGAATCACTTAACACAAATTTCTCAAATACTAAGTTGAAACTAAATACAAATTTACTTATGCACTTATCTTCAGTTAAAAAAAAGAACAATATTTTTTTTTACACCAGAGAAGCTTGAACCCGACACCTGACACGAGAAACACTAATGCCAATTGAATTAGTACTCAATTCACAAATTAACAACACTATATATACTAATCTTTAATTATTTTGAGATTCGATAATTTTACCCAGTTTTGCATTTTTTAACTAATATTATTTCACATTATTTCCAGAATTAAATCCTTAAATCCTTATTTCACATTATTTTCAGAATCAAATCCTTAATTATCCTTTATTTATCTTCAATTAAATTAGTTTACAGCAATGGGAACACTCATTGGTTATATTTTCAGCTTCCATTATTGTGCCCAGTTTCTCTGTTATCTGTAAAGGGACCATTAACAGATTTCGTTGATATGGACGAAACAAAAATTAAAATAATAATAATAATCATAATAAAAATAATCATAATAAATATAACTAAAGAAATAATAATTTGAGTGAGATCGATTCGCGAAGAACCCTGGAGGAAAAGGATCAATAAGCGACCAGAGAAGAAACAAATCGAAAGCATAAAATTTCTTCTGGAAACAATGATTATGAAGGAATGTTACGGTTTATACCTGACACAGATTAGACGGAGGAGCCCACGAAACCCGGTTCGATTTCCTTGACCGCTTCATATTAATTCTCAGATTACGCAGCAACTTTAAATCTCAGAAATCAGAAAAAGATATTAAAAAAAATAAAAAGAAAACAGAGATCGAATCGGAAGAGAGGAAGAGAAGGTGTTAAATCCTTATAATCGAATAAAGCAAATCTGAAAACAAAAGAGAAGAAATAATTTGAACCCTAGTGAAAACAATTTTTCTCTTCTGTTTTCTTTTTCTTTCCCCTTTTTATATTTGGTGTGCTTCTTCAGGCTCAGGTTCTCTCTATGCTTTGAATCGCGGGGCAGAGTTGCGGGTGGGTGAGACTTGGGGGGAGAGATAAATTGTGAAAACCCTAGAAGGCTGATGCGATAGGTTCGGTTAAGTTTATATTCTGTTACGTGACGTTTGGTGACCGTGTGTTAAATCTGTGCGCAATTTCTTTTTCTTAGAAAATTAGATGATTATTTTAAAGTTTTTAATAAAAATTGCTGCTAATTTTTAATTAACTGTAATTAGGGTTGTTTAAATCTAATTCAAGTCAACTAAAAATTAAAAGATGGCCTTAATCTATACTTGTATGGGTTAAACAAATCATTTGTTATTTGTTATATATTGTTTATTGTTTATTGTAATTGAGAATAATTTTTTTTCATTTATTATCCATCTTTTTAGATTTGGACACCCCTACTAGTTTTTTGGATTTGAATTTTAATTCCTTATCACAACCCTCAATTTAGATTTAAAAGTTTTGAATTTAAATTTAAGTTTTTTTGGGCCAATGTACCAAAAAATCAATCCAATACAATATGTAACAAAAAAAAAAGATAGATAAAATTAGTTTAGGTTGAATTAAGTTCAAAATCAAAACTAAATTGATTTGATCTAAAATTTTTTTTAAAAAAAGGTTGAATCAATTGATTTTTAGGTCAAAATAGATACAAATCAAAATAGAAAGGAATGCTCGGCAACTTAAAAAAATTAACATGGTACATCATAGAACCAATTTTATTAACCAATATAAAAATAAAGTAGTTTTAATTTTTTGGTTTAAAAATAAATTCAAAATTAGTTTCGTGCGATTTGTTTTCCTTATATAAGTTGGACATATTAAATTTGAAAAGAAATATTTGTTTCTTTTCTTTGGTTCGTAACCATTCAGGGATAACTTCAACCACAAGATACATTTCGTTGCGGAGCCAAGTTAGTCGACAACAAATTTTACAAAGTTTGGGACTACTTAGCAATTTTTTTGTTATTTTCTTTTCTTTTCTTATCACTTTAGTCTCTGTGACCTGCACAATTATGAAGCATTAATTTCCTAGATCTACTTTCCCTTTAAAAAAAAATTTTTGACAGATTTACTTTTCCATTTTCGATGAAAACGTCCAAGAGAACGATGACGAGCGTAAATTTATTAAAGCCAAAGATTTGTATCAAGGGACGACGAGCATTCTTCGGCGAGAAGTGAGAAGGAACCTTTTGTGGACTGACTTTCTGACGAGAAGGCACGCAAAACAATTTATTGGCTGAGATACTATGGGTGGATGTTCGAGTGCACGAAGAAGGTAAGATCTACATCGTAGTTGTTGATCGATTTGCGACTAATTTGATCTAGTTTGCTGTCACCATTTCATTTTATATAATGTTCATGTGTTGTTCCTCCCCCCNCCCCCCCGGGTTTCTTTAATTTTGTATAGTTCATGCACCATGGAAGGGGTAATTCGTTTAGGTATGTTAAATATCGTGGGTGGAAGTGGATTAGGGCACACTACATAAAAGAGAAACTAAAGAAAATAATGATTGTATTATTCATAATGTTGTTATCTTTTGAGTACAAAGATGATATAATTATTTATAGGCTAAAAATATATAAAGATAATTATAATAAACTTAACAAATAAGACAGGTAAATATCTTAACAGATAAACCGAAATCAATTTAAAATAAGATATAATAATATCCAAATTTATTCCTATGCTATAAGGGGTAATTGGCATGAATAACATAAAGGTTTATGTTTTTAAGTCTAATATGAAATGGAAGTGAATGTAGGGGAAGTTATGAATTGGTTGGTGTACTAAAAAATTTGAATCTAATAATGAAAGGCTTCTGTTATGCCCCAACTTAGGTTAGTGACTAGCACATAAGAGACTAGTTTTCTTACGGAAGTCTTTCGAATGCTTTTCGTAAAAAAATGCACTTTAACTTCAATTAAAACAAATAAAACTTTCTTTTCTAAATAAATATGAACTCTTTTATATAAAACATAAATATACATGATAAAATACGTTATTGGTCCGAGTATCCTGCTTGTATACAATTGGAGCACTTTAGACATAACTCGATTACAAAATAAAAATAAAACTAACAACTCTTATGGGTAGCTTCACTATTGACTCTTAGGTTCTGACATTGCTACACTGATCATAAACTCCATGCTCTGCTACGCTGCTTCGTAACTTGTAACTGGAGGGGGAGGTGAGGGTGAGAACTCTGAGGAGAATCTCAGTGAGAGGCTGTCCGCACGACAACATGGGACGCTTCAAAAAACCATAGCATGCAGATGCAATACATAATATATAACAAATATAAAACATTTCTATAATAATAACTAATGCATAAAAACAATTGAAAACATAACCAGTTAGAAAGTTCTCTAGATAGACAATCCAAATATTATGGTTTTGCTTTATGATGCATTATCCTAGATGCACTACCCAAGTACCTAGGCCACGACAGTTAGGGATATACTACATGAGTCCATAGATTCCTGATAGTTAGTAGTCTTAGCGCACTACCCAAGTACCTAGGCCGCGACAGTTGGGGATACACTGCCCAAGTCCATAGATTCCTGATAGTTAGCTCTAATCTACATGATACATGACACCAGGCATCACGGGCTGCCACGTCCGGGCTTTACGGTCTTGCCCCTAATCTACATGAATCTTATTCTGTTTTACGATCGTACAAGGTATACTAGGGTCCACGGTTATTAAAATCGCGTTTTAACTCATAAACTCATACGAGTTTATGTTCCTAGGTAGTAAAATTGAGCTGACTCGCATGTAAACTCGTTTTTGGGTAAACTCGGCTAAACTCGCATAAAACTGCGAGTTTATGTCCGATTTCACGAGTTCAGCACAAGAGGCACAAATAAGCAAAAAGACGTCGTTTTGATTTGCAAAAATGATGTTGTTTGTGCATCTGAGGAGATTAGCGTCTTGCATTTCAAAACGACGTCGTTTTGACTTGCAAAAATGACGTCGTTGTGTGCGTCTGAGGAGATTAGGTCTGCGTTTTGTTGGTCTCATCTTCGTTCATCTTCATTAGTTATACTTCTGTTGCTTGCTTGCTTCCGTTGCTTCTGCTCCGTTCGTCATTCGTTCTACTGCTTCTGCACTCACCAGCACCGTCACCCGTTTCATGCTCCACTGCTCCATCGCCACTCTGTCGCCATTCCGTCGGCACTCCACTGCCAGGTTTGAGGCTCTTTTTCTATTTCTATTTCTAGTTTGGTTATGGTTTTAGAAGATTATTTGATTTGAAGTTGATTATGTGGTCATAGAGGAGCAACAACCTTGATTGCAGGGTTGGTCATTGCAGTTGATTGGTCATATTGGTCACTATCTCTGTTATCTCATATTGGTTTGATTTGAAGTTCATATGAAAATTGTTGGATATTGGTCACTATCTCTGTTCTCTCATATTGGTCCTATGAAAATTGTTGGATAACATGCAATGTCATCTTGGCAAAATATTAGTATTGTGGTTATTTTCTCTTAGGTTCTAATTTTGAACGAATTTGAACCTTTTAGTTTTGTGTGTATAATAATTTTCCATGAGAAAATTGTTATTGTTGTTGAACTTGAAATGAGTATTATGTATGAATTGAACATAGAACTCATATATTTCATCTTTATTTGTGCTTTGTTACGGAGTTAAAAGTATTTATAAATTTCAAGTTTTATTAAATATATTTTTTGTAGTATAGTAGTTTTTTAAAATATTTTTTTAATAATAGGTAAACTCGTACAAGTTTATGGAGGTTCCACAATTTTACTTAAACTTTCGAGTTTGATAACCTTGTCAGGGTCAATGTAGGTTGTCGCTGACTTACAGTTCTATTCTAGATATACTCCCATGAAAACAGTTTCAAATACATAACATGATCATCACAACATAATCATTATCAAAACATGACATAATATCCTTAAGTGTTTTATTTTGGAAAAATAAAGGTAGATTAAGATTGCATGCTTAGGGAGGTTCCTAGGGATGTGCGCCACAATAGACATCTTAAGTGCCCAGTCTTATCCTTAGCCAGAACATTTTTTTAACGTAAGTCTTTTCCCACCAGAATCTTTCCTTAACCATTATCTTTTATTAAGGATTTAACTAAATAGTATGAGTATCTATATCATTTAATGCTAATCACACACACACAATATGAATATAATTAATGCAATAAATGTGGTCCCATGTAGTTCTAAAAATAGTTTCATGATTTTCTAAAAATAGATTCGTAAATATCTATTTCATAAATAAAGATTTTCTAAATAAATAATCATGAGAAAACATATAACTAAATAAAATAATAACTAACTTCATAAATAAATAAATAAAATAATAAATCCCATCCCCTAAGATTTTATAAATCACGCATAAATAAAATAATGCTAAAATAAATAAATAACTTTTAAAAATAACTACATGGTCTAAAATAGATCGTGAAGAAAGCTACTCATCTTAACATAGTTGACCGCTAAGGAGCACTAAGCTGGGAGCTCCAGACACCCTACGTGGAGGCACTGCTTCCCAATGAATGGAAGACGAGAGGGAGAAAAGAAATAAAAATATAACTAGAGCGAAAAGTCTCACAAAAGTGTGACCTCTCAATCTCTTGAAGTGAATTAACAAGTCTAAACACTCACGGGAAGCCTCTATATATATAGGGGGAAGAGGAGACCCCTTCTACAGTGTTAATCGATGAGGGACTAATTCCTGCACTCGTCTCGCGCAAGATGACCCCATGTGAACATCATCTTGAGCGAAATGTTATACGTCTCACGCGAGATGTGCCCTGAAACCAACATCTCACGCGAGATGCGCTCCTTGTGTCGTGCGCGACACGTCTTTCTCTCTCTTTTTTTTCTCTCTTTAAAGGGTCATCACAGTTTCTGAACACATCCTTTTGCTTGCCTTGTAGCAAGTTGCATGTCAATTGAAGGAGATAATTTTTTATAAGTTGTAAAATTCCCCCCAAATCCAACCAAAAAAAATTCTTTCAAAAAAAAGTTGTAGCCGCTCCACACAAAACGCCACCAAAGTTGCAGCGCTGCCGGAAATCATCTTTTCCCTTTAATTCAAAATACACGCTATAGAGACGACAACAGAACCCACTCTCCATACAAAGCACCATCAACGTCAACCTCTATAGATTCACAAAGTCTAGTTCATCGTCGATAGGGGTGTCAAACGGGTTGGGCCAAAATTATGTCTCTTTTTAGGGTCCAGCTCGTATATGGTTAATCTGCGGGCCTAAACGGGCCATCCAGCCAACCTTTTTTTATTTTATTCTTTTTTAAATTTTGGTTTATTGTTTATGGTTTTAAATACAAAGTTGTGAATAAGTATGCACGATCATTTTAAGCTATTTTTATCGTCTATCTATTAATTAATCGGAAAGAAATAGTTTAATTGGTTGATTGCGATATTATATTATCTTTTTTGTTCCTTCAACTATCTTGCTTGAAAGCTATCAAATGCTATTTGAAATTGATTCATAAATTAATACAACTTTCATTAATTAAATGACGGCATATAACATTGATGTGAGTACTGTTATGTTATTGATCAAAAACACAATTCAAACTCTTTCTCATAGATTAATCAATAATAAACAAGGTTTGAAACCATATATCAACTTGTAGGGCGTAGGCACGCATTGAAGGAATGAAATGCAAAATTTATCAATACCTATGTCATAGCACTTCAACTGTATAGTAATATAAATATAGTTAAGTAGTTAAGCATAACAAATAGTTAAACATGCTCAATTATAAGTCCAAATAGTTAAACTCTAAACTCTTAAACTCCGAAATAAAATTTAGAGTCCAAAATGAAACTTTTAAAATTTTGATATTTAAAAAAAATGAGTCGGACTATTTTTTTCAAATTTTCGCTGGCCTATGTTTTGCATGTAAAGTCCATCCATCTAACCAGGCTCATGGGTCAGACTCATTTTGAGAGTCTAACTGTCGGCATTGATTTGATAATGAAGGTCGATTCATTCGGAACGGGGGCACGTCCGAATTTAGGTCGGTGTTCAAAGGCGCAGACCTCTATTCCGTCCTATCGCTCCCAATTAACCTTGAAACTTCAAGCTACGTGAAATCGTCACCTCAAACTCCATCACAAAGCTTCCTTGTCACAGTGCTCCCTCAAAATCACTGGAAGACCAAATCAAGAACCTGCAATTCAGACAAGCACACCAATTACCAACTAAATAATTTTTTATCTTGCGCTAATCACAATTAATAACCTTAGTTTTTTCATCTTTGCCATCAATAAAAAAAAGTAAAAAACTAGATGCAAGGGTCAATTTGCAATACAACAATTTTAGTTACAACAAATTTTGGGGTTCAAATGTTTTTAAAATGTGCAATCTCTACCGTCTATTATTTATCAACGGCTAAGATTCAAGTACCAACTTGGTCCATAACTTAACTCATTGTTAAAATGGTCCATCGACATGAACCAGTGGTACACCAGAAAAGCTTTCTTAATCATTGTTCTTTATCCCTTTCTTCTCCCTCCCTGCCTTCTCCACCCTCCGTCCCTTGCCATTTTGTCGATTACCACTACCACTGCCATTCCCCTCCCCCTTTCCTCCTCAACTTCATCATTATGGATCTCCTTCAGCTTATATGGTCTTTGCATTAGCAAATTTTTTTATCAAATTTCTTATAAATATGATTGGTTGGATATACAATCAGTTGAAATTGTTTGGGAATGGAATAGATCTTGACATCTTGTGGAGTAGGTGGCATGTCTCAAGATCATTCAAATGCTGAAGGAAAACACAGACATGCCCAAGCTCATCCAGTTAGGGCTCAGCTTCTCTGATGAGCATGACTAACATCCCCACGTGCGGCAACCCCTCCCCCTAATCTGGTTATTCAACTTATGCGAGTTCAACGTCAATGAGGACGGCTTCTCCAATAACTCCATTAAGCTCCTCCATCATAGCGGCATCAATTTCAACAAGAACAACCAAGATGGCATCGACGCTTGCCATTTTAAAGAATTGTTGATGTCGTTTATGATACCTCGTTTCTCCAATTGTCCTTAGGAAGGATTAGTAAGATCTTAGGAAGGGTCATGGGAGGTAAAAGCATGATGGCGCACAATCAATGCCATCTCTACAACGACTACTGGTCACCATAGCGATGTTAAACGCCATAGCAGGCTTATCTCACTACAGCGAATAAGTTGGTGATGTGGGAAGTCCCACATCACTCAAAACTATTGAGAGGGGGGTGATTGATCCTTTATAAACAGAAACCTCCCTAGTAAATCTTTCAGCTACTAATTCCTTGAGATCTTTCAATGGTTCCACTCTTGGTGAGGACTTCGCCCAATTTGAGTGTTGAGTTATGAGGAAATAATGCCTTGACATAGGGTAAGGTTCTTAATACCATAGGATAACATTGGGGTAGTAGGGCCCAACACCATTGTTACAATGACTTTGGTCCACTGTAGCAAAGTGATAGGTCATAGCGGGTCCGTGATGCTTGTTCATTGTAGCAATGCCTTGTAGAGTCAATTTTCCTTCCAGTTCAGTATTTTCTTATGGTGGTGGTCTATTGGCTTACTTGGGTGCCAATGTTATACCGCTAGAAGCTTCCAATGTCAATGCTCCATAATCTTTAACCATTAAAGGTGAGCGTGTCGAACATTTTATGTCATGCACTATCGTTCAATCGAGTTATATGTGTTTATATATGTATGTTGTTGATTTGTTAAGATTATGTTATTAGTTAGATGATTATTATATGCATGTTATATATTTGTTAGAATTATGTGATTGATTAGATAATTAGTAAGTTAAGTTATATATTACATGCATAACGAGTAGGCTAGTCCATATATGTTAATAAGGATAGACAACTTAGACTTAATTCAGCATATGTTCAAAGCAAGTTCAAAAAATTCAGCAGTTATGCAATGACTTGGTCATAGAATACCAATGAAAGGGAGATTCTTCAAGCTCAAATGTGCATGAGTTTTCTACACAAGCACTTACTCAATCTGATGATCAAGATGATGAATTTGCATGTGAATTTTATCTTAGAAAGTTGAAGAATGCAAATGGCTCATTTGTGAAAATTGAATTTAATTATTACATAGAGGAAGATGTTGTTCCAAGAACTTCTGATTTTAATATTTTAGTTTGGTGGAATGTGAATGAGGCTAAGTATCCAACTCTTCAAAAAATTGCTAAAGATGTATTTATTATACCTTTGACCACTGTTGCTTTTGAATCTGCTTTTAGTGCGAGTAGTCGCTTGATTGGTCCTCATCGTGCTAACATACATGAAAACACAATAGAAGCTTTGATGTGCTATCAAAATTGGTTGTGATCAAGTGTTATGGACAACGGTAAATTGTTTCATATGTTTTATCTATTTTTTTTAAATTTTGGTTTTCTAATAACAGTGATTAATTTATTAATGAATTTATCATGTTTAATTTGTAGGGGAAAACCTATTATTATGAATGATTATTAGTTGGTTAATGATGTGGAAGATGATGTATATAGTGAAGAATAATAGCTCCAAGAGTTGAGAAGTTGCACAAGAGACAAGAAGTGACTTGACTGCTACTTAGAACTCACTTAAAACTTATAAGTATCTTAGATATTTCTGCGTGACTTATTAAAAATTTGGTTATTATTTTATTGTTATTAAATCTTTCTATATTTAATTAATGTTGAGTCTTGACATTTGTGATACCTTATTATATGATTATGTTAATTTATATATAAATTAAATTTTATAATATTTTAACAAATATTCTAAAAAAAAAAAAAGCAAGATTGGTACTCACAAAATAAATGCAAATTATAATATTTAAAATTCACAGCATGAACAAGGGGATATATATATATTAATGCTAAGAGGGTGAATGACGGGTTTAGAGTAAGGTAAAACTCACCCCATTGCCATTCCTATCCCTATCCCTATCCCTAATAATACTCTAAAGATACGATTTCGACTGTATGTGCGGCGAAAATGGAAAACGTAAATAGAGTGGCCTCATGGTGGTGGGTGTAGGTCAGTGGGTGACAGCGCACATGCAAATGTCTGAGTCTGACCAAAGTGATGCATTCCTATTCTTAGTTTTTTTTTTTATTTGGATAATATTATAAGGCTGCCTACAATGTACGACTAATACGGTTATAAGGTTTAGGTGAGTGCACCAAGTGTGACTCATCTATGTTCTCTCTTTCTTTCTTTTTTTTTTTTTGACGTGAAGGGCTCATTTATGTTTAATTTGCTTTATGAATGATTGGGTAGGTTTTCGTATCTTTATAAAAATTTTAATCTACAGTTTACTTGTATTTAATATTTTGTAAATAGTTAAATATTATTATGAAATTAATTATTACTAAATATATATATTTTTTCATAAATAAATAAGATACCTCTAGAAACATAATTAGAAATATCATAATAAGAATATAGGATAAACCAAATCAGACAAGAAACGATAAAGCTACATAAATAGGGTTAGGCAGCGTGGGCGGCATCCTTCCTTCATTAAAAAATTATATAATGCTGCTTTTTTTTTTTTATATAAGTAATATATTATGTATGTGTTTTCTTAAAAAAACCATTATATACGTATAATATATAGTTTCAAAAGATTAAGTTTAATGTAGGCATGTAAAAGAGTTTTATATTTTTACTTAATTATATAGGTGATAAAAAAATTGAGATAATAAATATGAAATTTAAGTATTTTTAATTACATGAAAATACATAATTAAATAATAATATGAAATTATTGTGCACTAACCACGTAAAATAATAACTTCAGTTGATTCAAAAACCAGAGACACTAACATCGTGCCAAAAAAATGGTCCAATTATATTTCAATACTTTATTTACTTTTTAAATGAATCAATATGTTCAATAAAATTTTCAATTAAATATATATATATATATATATATATATATTTAAATCGTGAATGATAATTTGATTTCTAAAGTTTATAGTGAGCAAGCCGCAAGCCCAATTACATCAAGGGGGAGATAGCAAACAAGAAAAGCAACAGCCAGAAACGGTTTTAAATTTTTTCGTAAACAGCGAAATCTTTGCTTTTGGTCAAACAGCAAAAACGCCTCAAAGCATCTCTAGCAAGAGTCCTATCCAAGGAGATTGAGCTTCAGTGCTTGAGACTGAGCAACATCACTCCGGTCCAAGCTTGGGTACCTGTTTTTTTCTTTTTTGTCATAGGCTTGTAGCCCTTGCCCAAAGAAGGCCCTATCTCTCTAGCATATAATGTTTGTTGTTGGGTAATGGTCTTGTCATACTTGAGAGTTTAAATAAATTTGTGAAAGCTCAGCAAACTTGAATTGTAAACTCGTTACGAGTTTACATATATAAAAAATATATGTTATAAGCAATATAATTAGAAACTAAATATGATTAAATTTTATACTCATAATTGACATTGAATAATGTTAACTTTAAAATAAAGAAAATAAAAAAATATCATAAAATATACCTTAATGCATGACACTTAGTTATGTCATACTTTATGTTATACATATATTACTTTATAGTTTGATAAAACATATCTCAATTATGATAAATATATAAAATCAACTTACTAAACTCAATAAATATTGTCTAACATACACAAAGTTAACTAATAAAAAGTTACCAAATTTATACATCTTGATGTAAACTCATAAACTTGTAGGGAGATTTTAACTCGTAAACTCGCTAGTAAAATAGAGAGCTTACTTAAACTAGTACGAGTTTACCAAAAAAGAGTTTACATGAATGTTAACTCGTTTTGAGTTGTGAAATCGTAACTCGAAAGTTTAGTAACCACGGTGTTGCTCATCATTTTCCATTTGGATAAATTGTATTAGCCCAACAGGATCCAGCCAATCTTGGCCCAATTCTTCTATGTTACTCGGCCTTATATTCCATGATTTTGTTAATGCAGTTTAAAGAAAGAAAATGATTTTGTAATTATTTATTTTTAGATAACTAAACAGTAACTAATTTTGTTTGGGTCAATTTAATATGCGATATATAATCCAATTTATTATGCAAAAATGGCATGAACGAATTCGTAAAGTACGTAAAAAATGAACGTCCTCGTTATTAGAACGAGCATCTGAACGCTTTCTGTTGCATCTGAAGAACGTTCTCATGGACCCCCTCTTCATGAATGACAATACTAAAATGTGTCTGATACTTCCACACCTCACCTAGACGGACACCCGTTCTTGAAGGCGGCATCCAAATGTTAATGATTGTCCGTGAAGAGTGCCCATAACACCCTCCAAATGCAGAGGGGCTTATGGTTTGGACCCATTTGCACCATATCTTGATGAAGAAGCTCTATCAGTCACGTGATTGAGGCCATAACGAAAGGCCCACCCCTGGGCACACAAAAGAGGGTGGCACCGGAGGACACCCTCCATAAGGTCCATGAGGAAATGTGCTTGCAAAGGCAGAGGAAGAGGCCAAACGATGTTAGAGATGCAGCCTTGGGCAGAACATTTCAACCATGATCAAGGCTCTGGGGAGGACATGACGCCAGCCCTTCCCAGTCCAGTTGTGCAAGGACGCCCCTCCAAAGTCCAAGAATTGTCTACAAGCCATTTTCAATTTTCCCCTTGCTCTCGTCAGACAGGGCCCAGGGTCCAGGGGAGACCTCAAGAGCTCATTTCCTTTTTCGCCGTAATAGGCCTTTTTGTTTCACTGCCTATCAGGAGACAAGAAGGGGTTTTGCCAAACAAAGTTAAGAAATATGATTTACCTAGACCAAGACTGGGGCTTGATGTTGACAGCAGATGGGCCAACTCAATCCACATGCTGAGGCCCAGGCCCAACAAAGGAAACGGAAGGAAACTAAATAAAGAAAAATTAGGGAGGAGATAGTTAGAACCCCCTGCTTTATCATTTGCACCCTCTGTCTTATACTAAATCATCACAAAACAATCAAAACTAAGTTTACGAACTGAGAATCACAGACTATGATTTAAACTAGAATCGGCATTTTGGTTTAAACCATTGGCGACGCCGCTGGATAAGATGGTGCAAGGTTATAGTATGATGTTTTAGCAAGGTTATTGGGGGAGATAAGATGGTGCAAAAGAAAATGGAAGCAGGATTTGAAAGAAGAAAAAAAAAAGAGAACCATGATGAAAGAATGGGTTTTCTGAAGAAAAATGGGGTTTTGAAGAAGAAAAAGAAGTGCTGGAGTTGTAAAAAGGAAAAAATTGGAGAAAGGGGATGCTGATCAGGGGAAAAAGAAACAGGGAAAAGGAAAAAGAGGGAGCTTGAATGTTCTTCTTTCATTTCAAAAACTAAGAAAAACCAGAGGCCCAAAATACCAAACTGCATCAGCACCAGGAAGCATTTGGGAAAGAAGAAGCCATGGTGGGTGTGTCAACAAGCGATCTTGGTCTCAAAACAACTTCAATCTCGGCGACATCCTCTTCCAACGCCCTTGGTTGCAGGGCGTTCCGGTCTCCGTCTTCGACAGCGAGGACAGCGGCGACCAACTGCTCCTTGACGACGGCACAGAAGTCATCGAGCTCTCACTCTCTGGCGACCATCACCTCCACTCATGAGCTACGGAGACGCGATCAGAGTACGCTTCTCATCGGTGCACTACGTGACGAGCATCGAAACAACAACAGGGAAGCACTTCTGCAGTTAACGGAAGCATGAACAGAACGAGCTCATGCCCGTTGGTGGACGACACATGCAACGCGAACTAAGGAGAAAGGAGGCGGACCAAAACCGATGAGGTTGATGACGGTGAGGGAGGCGCACGCGCAATGGTGACGGCGGCACAGGCGGCGGTGGTGAAGAGGACCTGTGACAATGTCAAAGTGGAGGGCAAAGGCGCGTTTCTGCTTTCCGGAAAAGATAACGAAGAGGTGGCTGAGCGCGCTCTTCACTGCAGGGTCAAAATTTGACCTAATGGGACAGCAACAAGGAATTTTCCAAAAAAAAAAAAAAAAAAANGAGATGAGAGTGTAAATGTGGGAGTGTCCTAGAGACTCTTTAGATTATGGTTTATTTTAAAAAAAATTAAATAATAAAATTATATTAATAAATATGATTGCATAAAATGTTGTAAAATGCAATGCTAGTCTAGTGAATAAGGCATTGCTGTGAATGATAGAGGTCTTGGGTTGAAGGTAAAATGAGTATATATTTTTTCATAAACATATGAGTATTTATGAGTAAACAGGTCGGTCTGACAGGCCTAACAGACTTTGAAAACAGGCCAGGCCAGGCCGCCTGCCGCCTGTCCCACCGCTAGTAACAAGGAAGCTAAGTATCTCCAATCCTCTTTTTATTAATTGTGCTATATTTTTCATAGTTTCTTTGACATTTTATATTTCCATATCATATTATAATTGTCACATGCGTTAGGTGATTTTTTCTCGCATTATGATGGCATTGTTACTGTTGTTATTGTTATTGATTTTAACATGCTAAAAAATAGTTTTTTTCTAGACAGTTAGGAGAGTTGAAATAATTTATTGTTGCTAAATGCTTTTGTTAAGTATAAATTTAGAATATTAAATCTAGCTTGATTTGATATTGTAAGATCTTGTAATTGATTGTGATTTGTTTTTGGCCGTTGAGTTTTAGTCGTTGGGTTTTCAGCCTATAAATAAGGTCACCATCTATTGTAAACATAGCTCAGATAATACAGTTGTTATTTCTTTGTTATCTATCTTTCTCCTATATCTTTACTCATTTATCTGTTTCTCCACGATGTTTAACATGGTATCAGAGCCATGGCACCCTCTGTGAGCAATCTCGTCTCCGCCACCTCCACCTCTGTCGTTACTCCTCCATTCTCTCCCCTGACTCCTCCGAGAAGAACCCCGAGCGCGTCATCGACATCTGTCGTGCCGCCTCCCTCACCTCAGACTTCCACCTCAACTACATCGCCCTTTCCATCGTTGTCTCCAAGCTCTCATCTTCTCTGACAAAGTCCCCGGTGGTGACTCCTCCGAAGTCTACGTATGTTGCCTGTCGCTGCCTCTGTGCAGTCTTCAATGTTGCCTATCGCCACCTCTGCGCAGTCTCCGATGTTACCTATCGCTGCCTCAGTGCAATCTCCGTATGTTGCCTATCGCTGCCTCTACGCAGCTCCCGATGTTGCACCCGACAACCTCCGTTGCTTTGTGACAAGCTAAAGCTCTTCAACTCGACTCCTTGTTTCTGCACAAGTCCTTGGCACCGCTCTTGTTTTCCCTTAACAACCTTCGCTTGTGACAAGTTGAAAGCTCATGGAGTTTTAGTTTGAGGGAAAGTGTTAAGAATAAATCTAGAATATTAAATCTAGCTTGATTTGATAAGATCTTGTAATTGATTGTGATTTCTTTTTGGCCGTTGAGTTTTGGTCGTTGGTTTTCAGCATATAAATAGGGTCACCATCTATTGTAAACATAACTCAGATAATACAATTGTTATTTCTCTGTTATCTATCTTTCTCCTATATTTTTTGGTGTCTCATTTATCTATTTTTTTCACGATGTTTAACAGCTTTAAATCATAAGTCGAATTGAACTTAAAGCCGGTACAGAGTAATCTAACAATCTCGTCGACTAAATGAAATATTTTGTTCTATTTTATGGTACTGAGAAAGACAAATTGTGCAGTTTCTACCATATAATTATGTATTTAGCATTACAAAATAGAAATTATGAAGGATATAATAGAGAATCCTAGAAATAATTTTTTTTTTTGTTAGAAATCAAAAAATTTATTTGTCCCATATACATGCTAAATTTATCAAGTTCTTAGTATGTTCCTTCAAAAAATAAATGTGTGGTATAAAATTTCTCTAAATTGTTCTCATAAGTATTTTTTTTAAGAGTCTAGGAATTAAATAAGATTTACCTGCATAACATACCGAATTGATTACATTCATAGAAACCTTAATTCATTTTGATTCTGATATTCATGATGGTAGCGTGATTTTGTTTTTCTTTTAAAACATTGGGGGAGGAAAAAAAAGATCTATGGGGTCTAAGTTTTTATTCCTCTATAACCTCATGGTTTTTACTATTTATGCATACTGATAAGCTTTGTTTATAACTGTGATATACGATTGATTATGTGTTGATCTGCTACCCTCAATCTCAGTTGTTATCATGATCGCCTTAATTTCATCTATAGTTTGATTTGATGGACATGTTTTTTCATTTTTATTCATGAAGCAAAAAATCTTAATACTTCTGTTGTAACTGAACTGTTTATCATGGTAACATAATGACGTTGTCAGTTATGTCTCTTGTTTAACAATTATGTTGTGACAACAGATAAGTATGTACCAGGAATCTTTTTATGAATTGTGTGGTCAATCCCCTTTTACAGTTCTAAATTTCTAGAATTATAACTTGTAAGGAACAAAAAAAAATCACAGTACCAGTACGGATGAGTAAAGGGGGGAGAAGGATACTATATAGCTGATGATAAGGAAAGGAAAATACATGAAACTGAATAAATTTATGCCAGATCTCTGTAAATTTGTTATGTAGATTAATCTTTTTTTGCTCAAGTATATAAGGAACTCAAGTTCAAAGAATTCTCGAAGTCATTGGCAGTGAGGGCGTCCATTTAGCGTGACGAGTTAAAGCATGACTTAGTTAAAGCCGTGAATTCAGAGATGCCCAGTGTCTCAGGGCATCCTGGCAACAACCACCTTGAACTAATGGTCGTTGTCTACAAATTTAGAGATGTCGTGCGTCTCAGGTACGCAAGAAAGCATTATTCTTAAATTTTCCCTTTAAATGCAGTGCATAAATTAACTGTTCAGTAAATACATGATGCATTTTATGAATGAATATCTTACATGTGATAACCTGTTTTGGTCGTCTAAATGCCAATATTTGATATATAACGTGATTCAAACTAAAAGCTAGTAAGAGATAGCGAATAGGAAAAAGGGGTATCAGTCTAAATGATACACATGAATTAATGGTGTAATATTCTCTATGCCTTAGCTAGAAATTGTTCTGAATAAAAGATTCCCCCCTCGAAAAACGAATAAGCAATGAAAGTATTGATAGTTGAAAAGAGCAACACATGAAATTATCTGAATTACTTAAATTGTCTAAACTATTCATACTATCTGAGATTATTTGTTTTACCTTGAGTGTATGAATTATCTGAATTACTTTGACTATCTGAACTAAAAGGATTCTTCTGAACAACTAAAAAAGGAAGGGCAAGAAATGTCATAAATTGCCATGAATATGCTTGAAGTGATGAAACATGTTGTTACTAATGTTATCTGAAATGCTTAGACTATGTGAAATATCTTTGAATAATCAAAGTTTTCAGAATTGAACGAAAACATGAATTGGTTGTTGGATGATCTGAAAGGCATATAGCCTCTGCATGATTTACTCTTCTTTTATAAAAAAGGGGGGGAATGGTTGGCAGGTGAATGCCCTCCTCAGATTTGGATGGTGCGTCGGTCTATGGAAAGGTCCTTGTATGTGAACTTTCCATAGGTGCGTCCTTGGCACAACCCTAAGGTTTGCTCCATTATAAGCCATACCTCAGTGATAGAGCACATGCGTTTATTATGAATCTAGGGACAAGACATTCATACAATATGCTCTTGTCACCCTAACATAGTTAATCCCTATATGAGGAACGCTCGAGCATAAGAGGCATTCACATGGACTTTCTACAGACACCCGCATGGCGCAACCCAAAGACAATGAAAACGTCACGGAGTTTCTATGAGTCTAGGGACAAGAGGCTCATAGAAGTTAGAGCACGCTCATGTTTATCCCAACACAAGATTGGAAACGATATCACAATGGTGTGGATTTCAGAGCTTAAAGAATTCCATAACTCCATCCTTTGGGTGCTCACCCTTATTTTTTAAGTGTCGTACAAGTTAGGAAACATCTGTGACACTAGGGATAACTCCTAATGCGCCTAATGTTGTTTTTGTCCATTGACTGGTGCACTCCATAGTTGGAAGCTGGGACTAAAAATAACAACCAATGTGGCCCAGTGTAGGTCCTAACGTGCAGATGCCAAAGCACTTGGGATTTAAGCACAAGGGATCCAGGGGGTATATTCACACGGAGCCCGTATTAAGGGAGACCTATTGCAACAAAGAAAGATAAATCGATTATGATACATAAATAAAAGTTGCTTTCAGGGTAGACCCCTTGAGGGTTTGCCACTTCTCTGGCATTAAGGGTGTTTTTCCACCTTAATGACCAATAACAGTATTTCGATTCAAGAATGGATGTGTCTTGCGGTTTTGAATAGTATTTTGGTTCAAGGACGCATATGCCTTGTAGTTCTAAACAGTATTTTGGTATTCTAAACAATATTTTGGTGTTATAATCACTATTTCGGTTCAATGACAAATATGCCTTGTATTTCTAAATAGTATTTTGGTGTTATAATCATTATTTTCTTTCAAGGATGGATACGCCTTGTAGTTCTAACAGTGTTTTGGTTCAAGGATGAATATGCCTTGCAACTCTGAATAATATTCCAGTTAAGGGACGTATATGCTTTTGAAGTTTTGAACAATATTTCTGTTCAAGGACGGATGTGTCTCGCGGTTCTGAACAATATTTCGGTTCAACGACGGATGTACCTTATAGTTTTAAAGAGAAATAGACTCAATTTAAAGACAAATGTTTCTTGTTATGAAAATGTGTTGTCTATGGTGCTCAAGGGCCGAGAATTCTCTGTTGTTTTAAAAATACAAGAAAGATGCACATACATATACATACATACACACATGCATATGCATACATGCATACAAACATACGTACATACACACACATACATATATAAAAAAGCTATACATGCTGGTATAATGCACATAGGGGCTTCCCCCAAAGAGAAGAATTATTCCTGAGAAAGCACAATGGTTAAAGAAAGATAGGCTCTTGTAAAATGGTTTAAAATGCACTGTTCATAAGGCTCTTGTAAAATGGTTTAAAATGCACTGTTCATAATGACTCAAAGGTGTCCTATCAAAAAAGGATAATCCAACAAGGTACAAGCAAGAGTATTTAAGGTCAGGATTTAGAGGGCATCATCAATCATGTCCAGATTTTGCTGCTAGTGAAATTCAGACAAGGGGCTTTAAGAGTCTCAACATCTTTTTTAGTCGATTTCAAGATTTCAAAGCGTGGTAAAAAAAGAGCAAGATTTATGAAGTATGCAACAATGAACCGGTCTTCCAAGAACGAATCGTCATCATGGCCATCAGACACCTTGGGTTCATGTTGTTGGCTTCGCGAGCAAGGCACCTCAAAAGGGAAGATTCTAATCACGCTCTTTTTATCATCTATATTCGATTTAAAATGTTAAATATTGTTCCTCTGTTTACAAATTACTTGCAGTAAAAGGCGCAGGGACATGCAAAACATGTCATAGGGAGGACGCCCTGAAGGACATATATATGAAATTATTTGTTATATTCAAAGTATTTATTAATTTTGCTATATGATTTTCTTTTTCTCGATAACAAAATGTTTTGCAGCACATGAAACATGGCAAATGAGTCAAGGTAAACATGGAAAAATGGTATGAAAGAATTCACAAAGTACATAAAAAAGGACGCCCTCGTTATTAGGATTGACCAAGGACACCCTCGTGGCCAGGACTGACTACAGAACAAACTACAAGAAAGGGCATCCTAACGCTCTAATGACAATCCTGAAAGGGGCCCTGATACTTTCGCACCTCACCCAGACGGACGAATGACGAAAAAGGCAGTTCTTGAAAGCAGCGTCCAAATGCTGAGGATTGCACATGAAGAGTGCCCTTAACACCCTCCACGTGCAAGGGGGCTTATGTTTTGGACCCATTTGCACCATCCCTTAATGAAGAAACTCTTAGTCACGTGATTGAGGCCATAACAAAAGGCTCACCCCTGGGCACACAAAAGAGGATGGCACCAGAGGACACCCTCCCTAGGGTCCTTGAGGAAATGTGCTTGCAAAGGTAGAGGTAGAAGTTAAAAAATGTCAAAGATGCAGCCTTAGGTAGAACATTTCAACCATAATCAAGGCTCTAAGGATAGAGGGCATGACGCTAGCCTTTCTTAATCCAATTGTGCAAGGATGTCCCTCCAAAGTCCAAGAATTGTCTCCAAGCCATTTTCAACTTTCCCTTTGCTTTCGTCAGACAAGGTCCAAGGGAGACCTCAACGACTCATTTCCTTTTACGCCATAATAGGCATTTTGGGTTCACTGCCTATCAGGAGACAAGAAGGGGTTTTGCTAAACAAGCTTAAGAAACATGGTTTACCTAGACCAAGACAGGGACTTGATGTTGACAGAACCTGAACCATTGGTGGAGCAGCAGATGGGCCAGCTCAGTCCACATGTTGAGGCCCGGCCCCAACAAAGGAGAGGGAGGGAAACTAAATACAGAAAAAGGGGACGGAAGGAAGAAAGAGGAGGAGATAGTTAGAACCCCTGTTGTATCATTCGCACACTTCCTGCCTTGTACTAAATCATCACAAAACAGTCAAAATTAAGTTTACAAACTCATAATATCAAGTTATAATTTAAATCGGAATCAACATTTTCGTTTAAAACAGTATGCTAGTAATTATTACTTTGCATGTAATGTGAAATTCCGCAATTAGAAAATACAAACAAAAAGATTTTAGAATGCAAGAAGCGAAAATGTGAAAATGTAAGAGGAAAAAAAAACGGCACAGTTGTAAGAAGCGAAATGTTTTGCTGCGATGAAACAAACACTATGTTTGGATGATGATGGAGAGAACATAATAATAAAGAAAATGAGATGAAAATACATCGCAGAAAAATGGAAGAGAAAATGTAATGTTTGGATGAAGAAAAAATGAAAAAAAAGAATGAAAAAAATAATTTTTATATTAAAAACAAGTAAATACTATAAAATTATTTTCTCTCTCCTACTTATTTTTTCTCTCACCACACTACTCACTTCCTTTCTCTCTCCCCCTATTTCTATCTTTTACATTCATGATTATACGATTTTTATCTCACTAAAGAGAATAAAATTTTGACATGGGTTTCATTCATTTTTTTTCTCCTTATTCTTCCCATTTTCTTCCCTCTCTTTTCCCTCAAACTAAACAATGTGACAATGCGAATTTTGATTTATTCTCTCACCTTTTGTGTAGCATGTCTATACATCCGCACACCACCTCAATCCACATCGCAGATCAACAACTTCTTCAACATACCCTCCGTGACACCCACCGATGAATCCAAAACAAGTATAAAAGGAGAAGAATGATAAGTTGTATCATTAAATAAATATTATAATTGATGTGTTAATACTAGTGGATCTTGTCAAGTATTGGAATAAACGTGTTAGTGGGTAGTCAAAAGGAGGAAGAGTTGAAGGCGAGATGAGTGAAATTGACCCTTTTTTTTTCCTTTTATAGTAGATTGAGGGAGAGTGATTGTGAATTAATTTAGTTTAATTACTTAGTTTAACAAATTATTTAGGGATTAATAAAAAGTTCAATATCATTTGTAGAGACAAAATGCGTTTACACCAAGAATCCTATTTATATAATAGTTTAGATAATATATATACCAAAATATAGATAAAATACACCAAAATATGGAACGCTGTTCCATTAAATAATAAAATTAGTTAATAATAAAATATTTCCCGTTTCAACTCTTTTTCTATTAAAATAATTAGAAATATTTAGAAATTAGAAATAATTAGAAATTTCCGTATAACATCAAGTTTATAATATTGAGATTCTGTTCTATTAAGTGAACTCACATAATAAGACTGTCTAGCTCATTCACATTTCAAGAAATAAAACATTAATGGTTACTCCATTTCTCAACTTCCCAAAAATTGAATATCTGTTATCATCTTTAAATTTGAGCCTCCAATTGAGTGTCAATAGTGTCGGCTATCCTACTAGAAGAGCCCTTGACAACCCTTGCTATCCCGACTTGGACCCATCCTCCAAAGGGAAGCTATTTTTCCTCCTTTCTATGCTTTTGGGGCCTCTTTGGCCCGCCTTGTAAGTTGCTCCTGTATATTTCGTACTTGGGTCTTTGGCCCTCTAGCGTACAAAAAAATATATTATGTTTTTATTTAAGATCTATTTTCGATATAATGTCATGATAAAATGTTTTACGTTATCAATCAACTAAATATTATTAAGTATAATTATTATGTATTAATAGTATAAATTTTTTTACATTGTCATTTAATTAAATATTGTCACATAAATAAAAAATAGTTGACTCTCTTATTCACTAAATAAAAAGTCATACATTTTAAATAATTTAATTGTATGATAATATAAAAAAATCTACATAACAATTGTAGTCATATGACTGTATGCGTGACTTTTGAAATAACTATTACAAAAGTAAAAATAATATTTTTGATAGTGTGATAGTATAAAAAAATGTTTTAATTATTCTATGAACTTTTCACTCATACTCACCATTAGGGTATTAATTGTATTATGATGATTGAATGTTCTCATCGTATAAGTTAGGACATTCAGTCTTCATAATACACGGTTGAAGGAAGGTGTAAAAGTAAAAGTCGTATAAAATGTTAAACCATTTTATTTAGTACTGTCCCATTATTTGTTGCTTAGTTAGTTAGTTACTATAATTTCTAACAAGTGGATCTCCTGATTTCTTTGCATCATAATGTAATCAATTAATTATCCTCAAGGATGTGAAAATTGAAACTTTACGAAAGATTAGAACAACAAAATAAAAATATATAATGTAAAATTTTAACACAATTTAAATCATAAAATTACATGCTTAAAGTGACAATATTAAAATTATCAGCTTATGTCTTGAAACTCAAAAAACAGTAAAATCCTAAGATTTAAATAGCATTGATTATATTATTACTTAAACAATCAATCACTAGCTAACCCTTTCCCTTGAATTGAAGATGGGCAACTCAAGCCATGGCAGAAGTTTTCAATAGCGTGTGATTTCAGTCATTCTAACATTAATCCGCGCTTTAGACTTTTGGTTTCTTCTTTAATACCCATCTAATTTAACATGCAATATATAGGTCAAGGCATGGGTATACCTATTATGAACAAGTTACCGGAACAATTCTCTTTTGGTTTATGGACCAGAAGGTTAAATTACCCATCTAGACTTTTTAACAAAAGGTTTAATTTTAATTACCCATTGTTTGATTGACAAAGCCCAGGACGGACCAGAAGCGCGTTTCTTATTCTTCCATAAATTCCCAAACCCCTTCACTCCACTCCTTCAATCCANCCCAACCCCAAAATCAATGGCATCCGAGAACAACACCCCCGGATCCGGATCCGGATCCGGATCGGCCCCCAATGGCGACGCCCCGCCGCCGCGGCGCAAGGTGGCATTGATCACCGGCATCACCGGCCAGGACGGCTCCTACCTCACCGAATTCCTCCTGGAGAAGGGGTACGAGGTGCACGGCCTCATCCGGAGGTCCTCAAACTTCAACACGCAGCGGATCGAGCACATCTACGTGGACCCACACAACGCCCACAAGGCCCGCATGAAGCTCCACTACGCTGACCTCACCGACGCCTCCTCCCTCCGCCGCTGGCTCGACACCATCCTCCCCGACGAGGTCTACAACCTCGCCGCCCAGTCCCACGTCGCCGTCTCCTTCGAGATCCCTGACTACACCGCTGACGTCGTCGCCACCGGCGCCCTCCGCCTCCTGGAAGCCGTCCGATCCCACGTCGCCGACTCCGGCCGGTCCCACATCCGCTATTACCAGGCCGGATCCTCCGAGATGTTCGGCTCCACGCCGCCCCCTCAGGACGAGACGACCCCCTTCCACCCCCGCTCCCCTTACGCCGCCTCCAAGGTCGCCGCCCACTGGTACACCGTCAACTACCGCGAGGCCTACGGGATCTTCGCCTGCAACGGCATCCTCTTCAACCACGAGAGCCCCCGGAGGGGCGAGAATTTCGTGACCCGCAAGATCACGCGGGCCGTGGGCCGGATCAAGATCGGGCTCCAGAGCAAGCTCTTCCTCGGGAACCTGCAGGCCTCCAGGGATTGGGGCTTCGCCGGGGATTACGTGGAGGCGATGTGGCTGATGCTGCAGCAGGAGAAGCCCGACGACTACGTTGTTGCGACGGAGGAGTCGCACACGGTGGAGGAGTTCTTGGAGGTGGCGTTTGGGTATGTTGGATTGAATTGGAAGGATCATGTTGTGATTGATAAGAGGTATTTCAGGCCGGCGGAGGTGGATAACCTGAAGGGGGATGCGAGCAAGGCGAAGAAGGTGCTTGGGTGGAAGCCCAAGGTTGGGTTCGAGAAGCTGGTGAAGATGATGGTGGATCAGGATGTCGAGCTTGCTAAGAGGGAGAAGGTGCTTGTTGATGCTGGCTACATTGATGCTCAGCAACAACCCTGATCTGCTGCAATTTCTTCTCGGACCTCTTCCACTTTTTCCCTTTTTCTTGGGGTTTAGATAAATATTGCCAGAATTTTCAATTATGGGTGGATGAATGAATGGGTTTGAATGTTTTAGTCATATAATGCTGTTCTTTTTCAATGATTATTATTCATCATAGCTGGCAGAGTTTAATATTTATGAGGATTTTCCTTACTGTGCTTCACTCCTTCTCCAGTTGTGCATTGTCTAGTTTTTTTTCTGTAAGCCTCCCATCAATTCATTGAGTATCTCAGCACATCGATCTTATGCTTCTTATCCTTTGGTTGTATACTGGCCTCATTTGCACGGTAGATCAGTCCTGCAGTATAAAATGTGTAAGGCGAGTGGAATGGATCCAATGGGGGTGTGTAAGTCATTCTTTTACTGCACAACTGTGCCTGCACGCTTTCAGATAGACTTGTTTATATTAAGATATTATTGAGAACTCTGAGACAAACTAAAAGAAAGATAAATGCTTTTTTTTATTTTCCCTTCAATAGAAAAAAGTTAAAAGGTAAAGGTTGGATGGATGCATTCCTTACTCTTGTACGTTTTCATTTAGAATCTCTTTTATGATACTAATTTCATGGCTTTACGCATCGTCATCACCCTTGCAGTGGATTGATAATTACACTACTCCTTGCACGTCTTTTTCTGTATTTATTGAATCTAGCTTTCGCGACTAACAGATAGAAGGTTTAATCAAAACTTTATGTACAACATCGCACGCAGGATACGAAATGTTAACGTGTTTGTCATCATTGCTAAAGACACCAGCAAAATGTCCCATAGGAACGAAGTGACCATGTCCGCATTTTATAACCGAAATCACCACATTTTTCTTCAGTTGAAATGTCGAGAACTACAATGTGAAAATTTTTAACGTCCCCATCCGAAGCAAGACAAAAAAAAAATGATGATATCAAACGACCATTTTACATCTAATCACGTGTCGGTGTTTCGTCTTTTCAATTTTTGCCTCCAATTAGCAATCACAAGATCAAAGTGTGCATGTCGGTGATAGACATCAAGTCCCCCCTTTGTTAAAGCATTGTAACATGGCCAGATAGGTCTAAAGTTGCCACGAATTAGATCTCGATTAAAGAAAAAGCTTCATGCCCTACATCCAAATCACGGCTTACACAATATTAGTCAACCACGTGAATGTGATCCAATCGTTCTTCAGGTTTCCAAGTATCTCTCAAATTCAATAAAAAAGCATGAAGGTTCTGATTATATGCGCAAGAACCAAACCTGTTGGTCTAACTACTCTTCTGTGGAAGGTGTATTTGTTCTCGAAACTGTCTGCAAACTAAATGAGCTTAAGGACATTTCTTTGTCAGCTGTTGAAACTGCAAAAGTTTTGACAGATGACCTGAGAGATTCTGGGCCCTCTGCTTCAATCCTCTTGCACAATGCATCGCAGTTGCTGATAACTTCTGTCAACCTTCCTTTGAGCTCTCCAATTTCAACCTGCAACGAATGAACTGCATGCACATTCAAATAGAAAGTCAGTAGTGTTGACAAGCAATGAAAGGAAAGCAGACAAGGCTGTATGATCCTAAGACCAAGGAAAGATGGAATCTTCCCTTTCAATTTAGCAGATTCTGAAATCATGTGTTACAGTTTTTCCCCGATATTCGACATATTGTTAGAACTATGGTCTGATAATTACCTCCTGATAGATGTTGTGAAGTAGTCCTCATTGTGGACATTGAATAATTAAACCGCTGAAGAAGTTTGATTGCTAAAGCATCTGCAACTTCTATTTTGTTTTCTATCTCCTCCTGCAAGAAGAGTCTCCATTTTTATGGCATGTACAGAAATATCGCATAACTTATATTAATCAGAACAAAGGTACAGAAGTCAACTTTCTGCAAGAGGCAACAATGTCTAATCATTAATGCAACCAATGATATTTACCAAAAAAATTGATGAGACCAATTATAGGATGATACTATCTAATTATATGAAACAACATTAACACAATCACAAAATTATTGAGGGTTCGTCACAAGATAGGAATTTCACATTCTGAAACAAGTTCTTTAAGCTCGAAAACTTGATTCAGAATTCAATTATCCAGGCCACTGAATGCATATTGTTTACTACAAGTATTGAAAAGGCAGTTAACACAATAAGGGTTTACCAACTATTTCAGTATTTCTCCTTCTCATTTTCTCCTCTCCGACTCCAAGTATATCATCAATTAATTGAAATTAATAATGAGAATTAGCTTCAGTATTCAGAATCTCCTGCTTGAAAAATCAGTCTAACGACTTCATTAGATATATCTTTTTCACAATCTTTCACTACCAATCTTTACACATTAAAATAGTTAGAAAGATGCCCAAATCAGTTTTTACCCATTGTGGGAGGGTGAAACAAGCTAGTTTTAGCTATATGTATTAGGCTTCCACTACTGTTGAACTCTATTCATGAGTTTGAAGGAAATACTTTAAGTCTCAAATTATGAGATACTAAACATCTACGATGAAAAGAGAAAGATGTGAAGTACTGAATTTGAGTTCTTGATAATTTACCATTATATGTGGCGTTACTATGCGGCTGAAAATTTGAGATCTTGACAATTTACTAGTCGCCATTATCATTATATGTGACATTACTATATGGTTGACAAAAAATGGGAAGACATTACCAGAAGCACCACATCAAAATGATATTTCTTGTACTAGATTGTGTTAAGACCAGAAGTATTCTGCATTTATTGGCATGAAAGAAGTACCCAACTAAATATAAATGCAAATGTATATTGCATGCTCCTCCCTTCTCCAAACTTAAGCTTATACGTTTAGTTCCTCCTCTCCCTAGTTTGAATTTCACAAACTAAACTAAATAGCATATTAACTTCTTATTAAAACAGTTAACACAAAGGTGGCATCAAAAAAACAATTAGTGACGTGTCAAAAGTATCCTGTCAGACACTCCTATACACCATGAGGGAAATATGTGCAAAAGGGGCAGATGAGGAATTTGGGCTTTTTGCCCATGTGGCAAGGGGGGTGAGAAACTACGAAAAAAAAATGTGAGGCTCATTGAGATATAAGGAAGAGGAGGAATGAGAGAGGTAGGCAATTACTAAGTGGGTCTAGTGCTGTTTGAGCAGGGAGGCTAGCAGACCGTCTAAGTTATGGATTATCGCTACTATTTTCTTGTTCTTGTATTTTTCAGTTAGTACCGGTGTGAGTGAGAAAGTTTCTTTGTGATTTCAGTAAATTATTTTTATTTACACATTCTGTAATCAATATCCAAGTTCCTATCATATCCCTTGTCGAGGTTACTAACTAGTGGTACTTCTGGTAAGAGAGGAGAGGTATCAGATATTGAAAATCGAGAGGCTAAAAAGTGTAGGTTAGAGTTTGGGCAGGGTAGGTGCGTACTTCACTCAAAATTGAATTTTACATCTGCAATGCAAAGTAGCCTTTGGTGTGCGAGTGAGTAGAAAGGGTGAGGGTGATGACGAATCCTATATCAGAAGAATTCACTGAACTGATGTTATCTTAAACAGACCTGTCTTTTGCTGATCTTTTGGGCCTTCTCCTCTTGCCAATCACGATACATTGAGAAGAGCTCCAATAGAACCTTTGGATTCACTATAACTGTTTCAACCATAAAGCGAGAGCAACTAAGTATTGGCTTTTAAGAGGATTGTTATTGTGAAATGCAGGCAACAACATACAACATAATGACTACAAAAAATATATATCAGCAAAGGGACGAAGTTTATCTACAAGGACAATTGTGACTGAAAAACCTGAATCTTATTCACATCAAAGCGTTTCCCAAAACCAATAAAATCATATAGGAAAGGTATGGAAGTTCTCCCTTACATTATTAATGAGTGGAGGACATTCCATTTCAGCAATCATCAGTGTTGCAATCTAGAATGACATATTGAGATATCTATGCTGTCAGCTTTTGCAATGAACTATGATTGGCAAATGAGGGGTAAAAGGTTTAACAGGAATAAGAGAGATTTGAAACATGTACAAATTTAGACTTGGCAGATATACAGGATGAACAGGGAAAGCATCGTTGCTTATGCTATAACCAGTTTGGTTTAAAGTTACACTATCTGAAACCCTTCTCAGAGGTCATATATTATCGAAGTAACCTCGTAACTAGCAGCTTATGTTAAGAGCTAAACACAATCACAACCATTCATCTGTCAATAAAATATGGTGAAAAGCCTATGCAGGCTGCTACTGCTTGATGCATAAAAGGTTGCTTTTGGTCCATAAGAAAAAAAATATATATCATATTAGTACCAAAAATATTGAGATGATATTTTAATTGGAAGTAAACAGAGGGCAAAAGGATATTAACCTAGATGCAACAAGCAAAATGCAGACAATGATTATTCCCATTTCAGACATTGAGGCTGATGGGCTCTGAGAAAACTAGAAAAAAAAAATGTAAGAACAAGTTGGAAATTAGGGTCACAAGCCATTACAATCAGATGAAGAAGTCTTTAAACATGCGAAAGATAAGCAAAATCATTGTACTACGAAGTAGGTGTCACTATGTTAGGTTTAGCAATAAGCCCCTCTACTCTATTCGGAAAATCATAAATTCCAGCGAAAATAGAATGACTGAGGCATGGGAAATCACCTGGAGCCGAGGACGAGGAAGGCTTCCTCACCAAAATATCAGTCAAAGTACCCTCTGTTGGAAGTGACGTCAATATCGGCGATGTCTACAAGAAAAAAAACACAAATGGGAACAATAAAGTTCGCATCGCAGCTTGAAAACAAGATAGACAATCAATCAAATACCTGCCATACAATAAGCAGAGAACAATAAACAGATAGGGGAAAAAAAAAAAAGAACATACAATTTTGAGGGATTTGAGCTTCTCTAAGATGGGGTCCGAAGCCGCCGATCGCTCAGATACGGTGGTGATTTTGTCATCTGGCGTCTTCAGACATAACAAATTGACAGAGTAAAACGAAAACGAAGATCAATAATAATAATAATAAGAAGAAGAAGAAGCGATTCTTCGGCAAATGAAAAAAAAGGAGCTGAATTGAAACAATTTTACCTGTGTGCTTGAGAAAGTAGACTCTGAAGCGCCCATGTTTTGAAATGCAGTGTTGAATTGAGCTCACAAAAAAAAATCAAAAATTGATTTAAACTAGAATTGCCATTCACATATTGGGAATGATACGATACTGCTATGCTATGCTATGCTATTTCTAACTGCTTCAACGGAATGATACTGGTGAGTGGTAATTAAATGCCCTGCCTCATTTTTATTTATTTTTGTGAGATTTTACGATGAAATTAAGAAAAGAGCGGTGCTATGTGTACGCCCTTAAAACATACATCATACATACACCCGTATCATAATACGGTAGACCCTTCAAATAACTGTTCCTTCCACTTTCTCTCTTACTTTACTCTTAGTCACACGCGTGTGAACTCACGCACATCACAAAACCTTCTCGCTTCCACTTCCTTCTGTTTTCTCTCTTCTCTCTCGTCACTCTCATCTCTCATCTCTCATCACTATCATCATTCGTTCTTTCTTCACTCTCGTCATTGTCATCTCTCATTCCCCTCTTCACTCTCGTACTCGAATAAAAGATTCTGCATTCAAATCACATATATCAGATTCTGCACTAAAATCTGATATGTTTAAATAAAATCACAGTACTGTAAACAAATGCTTAATGTTTGTGCATAAGGTGATATCATGTTTATGCCCATCTTCATATAATGTTTGTGCACTAAAAATTTGATATCATATTGTACAAAAATATTTAACTATGCATTAAGTAATATGCATATATGTAAAGTTTATGCATTAGAATATATAAAATTGTGTGTACATATGTATGTGAACTAATTTTTATAAACTTTGTCCACTAAAAATGTATAAAGATTGTGAACTTATTTATGTTTGAATAAAATCACAGTGCTGTAAACAAGTGCTTAATGTTTGTGCATAAGGTCATATAATGTTTGTGCACATATTCATATAATGTTTGTGCACTAAAAATCTGATATCATAATTTACAAAAATACTTAACTATACATTAAGTAATATGCATATATGTAAAGTTTATGCATTAGAATGTATAAAAGTGTGTGTACACATGTATGTGAACTAATTTTTATAAATTTTGTCCACTAAAAATGTATAAAGATTGTGAATTTATTTATGTTTGAATAAAATCACAGTGTTCTAAACAAGTGTTTAATGTTTATACATAAGGTCATATAATGTTTGTGCACATTGTCATATAATGTTTGTGCACTAAAAATTTGATATCACAATATACAAATATATTTAACTATACATTAAGTAATATGCATATATGTAAAATTTATGCATTAGAATGTATAAAAGTGTGTGTACACATGTATGTGAACTAATTTTTATAAACTATGTCCACTAAAAATGTATAAAGATTGTAAACTTATTTATGTTTGAATAAAATCACAGTGCTATAAACAAGTGATTAATATTTGTGCATAAGGTTATATAATGTTTGTACACATAGTCATATAATGTTGTGCACTAAAAATCTGATATTATATTCTACAATATTACCTTGTGCACTCCATTCAGGTTTCATATTCTGCAACATAGACCCTTACTACCATTGTTAAAGATAGATCTCATCTATTTTAAAAAGAAAACCAACATTTTATTTTCTTAATTTCATTTTAATCAAATTTGACATGATAAAAGGATGAAGATGAGGAGGATGAGAAGGATGATGATGATGAGAGGATGAGAGGATGAAAGAATGACGAGGACGATGATGAACATAACAAAACAAGGATGAGAGGTTGAAGATGATACGTGAAAACGATGAAGAGAACGGGGTTCGGGATTAGGCGCGCGTTGTGTATAATTATACGTTTTTACGTATAATCGTCATTAATTGCGTATAAAACCGTATAAAAGAGTGGTGTATATACGGGTGTATGATTTAGGGGTGTACATGGAGCATTTCTGTTAAGGAAATATTGTGAAGAAAATAATAAGATAGAATCAATTTAAATATTAAACTAATAAATTAATGCTTGTCACAAAGCAAGCAGAGGTTGTCGGCTATAGGCAACACATGAGTCTTGAACTCGGGACCTTGCTTAAGTGATATCAAGCTGCTTACCACTTAGACTAACCACTGGTTAGCGCTGCTCTTTTCTGAAGTCTAAACTATTCCTTTAAACTTAAGTGTATCCCGTAAAAAAAAACTACGTACATCCTCCAACCTTAAAAATATGCAACAAAATCCTTAAACAATACGATCAAGGTTTATTAATTTTCATTAATTATTTTCAAAAAAAATACTATCACGATTTATTACATTCTACAAAATATTAGCTCTTTAGGCTTCATGGTTCATCCAAGTTAATGAGTGTTCAATCCAGACGGCTGAGCTCACTGGCAAGTGGCGAACATAGACTTGGCACAATGGCTTGCTCCCACCTCGTTATTTACTTTCTCTTTTATATTTTTTTTTTCTAAAAGTAAAATACTACATTTATTATTCAAATGAATAACAAATAGAAGGAGGTTCATAAAATCAAATACACACTTAAGCGGTAAATTCCTACAAAGTTGATATAACAAAAGCTACGATAATGTTAAAGAAGAGACATAAAAATACAACATCGCTTAAGTATATCACTATCATCCAATTCTCTTTTGTATTATTTGCATATATTCTTTCAAATTTTTATTATCTTGGACTTAATGAGCTCTTGGACCCGTAACTCAGTTCGAGTACCATCTACTATCTAGAGTGATTAGGGATCGAATAGAGCAAATTGAGTAACACCATAATCGCCTTAAGAGCTCACCGCTTCTCCCTTCTTATAACTAATAACATTGTTATTATGGTAACGTTTCACGTGTGCATCTCACAAAAGTACACATTCGATATACATTCATTTTATCCACCATACACCCATTATATCTACCATTCAATTTAATATAATCTTCATCTAATGGTCATAAATTATAGCAAAATTTTATGGTGAAAATGCATCAAATTAGAACATACATAGTCCAATAAGTACCCAATAAATTACAAAATTAAAATGACCATTACACCTTCTCATTCTCTTTCTCCCCTCTGCCACAATCTTCATTCCGTTCACAAGCTCTTTGGTTGGCCACCATCCTCTGCCAGCCCCGCTCCACCACCCGACCACCATCATCCCACTCCACTGCGACAGAAAAGGAGAGAGAAAAGGGCGCTTGATTTGCGAGGGAAAGTTGGTCATTTTGAATGTGATATTTCGATATCAACTGCCCAGTCTTTTGTTGGTAACGATCTAAGGTTAAGGGTGAGGTGAATCTGGATCGGTCTTTTCTTCTTTGCTTAGTAGCAAAAGGTCAAAAAAGAAATAAGGAGAGAGAAGGAGAGAGATTAGGGTATGCGAACCCTTAAAGGTATCTGGGTTGCATGCGTATCGAAACCACCCGGAATTACTCATGGTGAAGTAAGGTCGAGCTGCGACTCCCTTGAATCATGCTCCTTCGCCAGGGACGTGGATATATGTACAATTTTAATTATCAGTTTAGTTTATCTAGCAGTTATCCAATTATCGAGTTGATCAGTTTATTTCAGTATGTGCAGTTTATTCAGTATATGTGTAGTTATGTAATGTATTTGTTATTGTACGTATTTCTTTAGTTATACATATATGTATGTATGCATATGCTGTGACATTGTTTGCAATACTTGCTATGTGTGTGGTACTGAGGTACCCACCACTGAGTTGACAACTTACCCCTCTGTCAAACCATTTCAGATACGATTGAGGCTAATGAGGACAGGTCCCTCGTGCAGTAGAACGAGACTTCAACTTTCTATGGTAAGCTCTACTCGAGTGGAGATCTACCGAGTAGTGCAGTGCAGTATGCTTCAGACACACTAGGGTAGGATCCATTAGTTTCATTAGTTTGTTACAACAGACATTAGCATCTTTTGTAAACTTATTATTATTGCAGTTCAAGATATTGTAATTAGTTTTCAGTTAATTATTAATGAACTAGTTAGCATTTATTCAGTTATTATTACATTTATTACATGTTAGTATGGCACGTCAGTGCTTTCATTGCGAAGTAACCCTACATGCTGTTATGTCCTAAGTTGGGACGTGACAAACAGACCCTAAAATTGTGGCCACATTGATTTGTGACCGACGACCACAAATTCTTTGTCATACACGTTACAGAGGTTGTCCATGTTATAGACGTTATCAATGTAAGCTCCCCAATCAAGACTGACATTGTTACAATATGCAATGACATGAACGCATGTAAAATTATATCGCTGAAAAGCACCACAGTCACAGTACTTTGTCCTTAAATCGACCTTGTAATTGTTCCTTGACGATAAATTCTTACATTGAAACAATTTATTTACTCTTGAAAAATTAAACACTTGCATTCATAATTGTAAATGTATTCGACATGAAATAAGTGTGTATTAAACATTGTGGTGAAATATTATAATGCGATAATTACCTGCAACGATCCATCTTTTGGAATCATTTCTTTAAATATTTTTGCGAGATAATCAGACAATTCATGTCTCGCATTTCTTCGAGCATGCACACTCCTTCTGCGCTTAACAAACTATGCGGACGTCTTTAAATACGTCTCTTGAATCAATGCCATAATGGAAAAATTGTGAGCCTCCAAAAACTTAGAGTTCATCGACTCGGCCAATTTGGTTGTCACATGAGAGCAATGACATCCACCATTGAATGCACAAAATCACTTTTCTCTTGGAATAACATCTATCCAAGTCGCATAATCTTCGTTGTGTTGGCATAGTTTTTCGTATCGACAGTTGTACTGTTCAATTGTGCTCGAATAACCTGCCCATTTGTCGACAATCAACTTGGTATGAAATAAAATAATAAACCATAATTTTCAAGTATAATTAAAAGAACACACAATTGTAACTTACCAATACCCTTGACTAGCTTTTCCATGTACTTGACCTTGAAATGCTTGATGAAATTTTGCGCAATGTGTCTAATGTAGTAGAGGTGGTAAGCTCAGTGACCATCCATTCGCCGTATTGCGGAATTTATTGATTCGTGGCGATCTGATATTAACCTAATTCCTCCTGCTACTTGTGGTAACTAGGGGTGGGAACAGGCCAGGCCAGACCAGGCCTGTTTCGTAAATTTCTGGCCTGGGCCTGGCTTGTTAACTGTTATAGGTTTTTTCTTTTAGCCTGGCCTGGCCTGGTGCCTGACAGGTCTGCCTGATTTTTTTTTTTATAATAAAAAAAGCTGTTACTTTTGGCCTGTTATTGAGGCCTGTTATTACGACCTGTTATTGCGGCCTGTTACACACTCAATAAAATAACATTCAAGACCTGTTATTGCGGCCTGTTACACACTCAATAAAATAACATTCACGGCCTGCTATTAAGGCCTGTTACACACTCAATAAAATAAAATTCTACAACAATAATCAATCATCTTACAATACCGATAATATACAAATACGATCTACGTCCAAACCATACAAGGCAAATAATATCAAAATACCAAATAAACAATAATTATTCTCAACACAATACATTCATTCTCAGCACAATATTAATTATTCTCAACACAACATTAATTCACAACACAAGAATTATTGAGAGATATGAGTCTTGAGAGATAATAGGCATATAGCCGTCTAGGGTTACTTACTTTAAAAAGCAAAAGCAAAATTAAAATGATAAAATTATATTAATAAATATAATTAAATAGAATGAACAAAAAGTAATGTTAGTCTAGTGGTTACCATATGTGTATTTGTAAGTAAATAGGCCGGCCTGACAAGCCTAACAGGCTTTGAAAATGGCCTGGGCCTGGCCTCTTTGCCAAACAGGTCAGGCCAGGCCGCAGGCCCTGACAGGTGGTCTGGCCTATTCCCACCCCTAGTGGTAACACTTCGCGGACCGCAGTCAAGAAAAAATGCCAGACATATATTCTGATTGCCATCTTTTGTGAATGTCATCAATAAAACACCCTTGTATTGTCCATACAAGTGTGTTTCATCAACCTGGATCATTAGTTTGCAATACCTAAATGCCTTAATGCAAGACCCGAAACTCCAAAACACATCAAAAAATTTCAACGCCTGTCTGCAATGATCCATCAGCATTGTAAGTATCAACAATATCCATTTCAACTATGCACGATTCATTAAAATGCTTCAATTCAAGCAACCAATATGGTAACTTATTGTACGAATCTTTCCAATTACCGTACATTTGTGCAATTGCTTTTTGCTTTGCTACTCGTGCTTTCCGGTATGAAGGCTAGTATCCTTGCGATCCATAACACTTGCTTGAATGGCTTTTATTGGAATATTTGGTATTGTTTATATCTGTGCCAAAATCATCCATGTAATGTTGTTAGAAGCCAGCTTGGAGTAATCTCGTGTAAGTGTTGAGACAAAACAATTGTGATGACCATTGTAATTAGTAACTTCCCGGAAGTAGTTGTTCTTTTTCAATGTCACCTTTATAAGCCACTGACGCTCATTGCCAAAGTATTTGCATTTTCAATAATATGTTATCAGTTTTGATTCCTTCACTTTATAATCTACCTCAGTACACATGTAATGGTTTTCAACAGCTATTGTGATTGCATCTTTATCACATCTTTATCATTAAAAATTCTCCTTTTGTAGAGATCATCTGTTGCACCATAATCATTTTCCATTTCCCCAAAATCCGTTGCACGCGTACCGTCAACATCAAAGTGCGTAAGAAAGGCGGTAGACCATGCGATTGCTCATTATCTTCATTATCTGTAATTGTTAATATCCACAATCATAAAAATTAATTATAGATTAATTTTAATAACCAAGTAAATTTAATAACATCTTAAAATTATAAATCCAAAATTAATTATTTTCATAAACACATTAATTAAGACTTGATTCCCAATGATGTGAACAATTAAATAAAAATTAATACATAATTTTAATTACCCGATCTCTTATTAGTTAACAAAGATTTTTTTTTTTCTGATACACAAGATCTTCTACACAAGGCGAGCGTAGAGTATACTTTTCCATCTCTATTAATTTTAAGATAATCATAAAATTATAAATCTAAAATTAATTATTTTCATAAACACAATAATTAAGACTTGATTAAAATGATGTGGATAATTAAATAAAAATTAATATATAATTTTAATTACCCGAGCTCTTATTATTTAACAGAGATTTTTTTTCCTTGATATACAAGATCCTCTACACGAGGTGTTCGTAGAGCATATTTTTCCATCTCCATTAATTTTAAATTAATGGTTATCATAAAAAATTAATAATCAACAGTACATGAATCGTCATCAGTTTCATTGTCTTTAAACATATCACTTTCATGCTCATTTTAACTGTCATCGTCATCTTTGTTTGTAAACATCTCATCGTCCGATAGTAATGTTGGTGCAGCATTATCCTAATGACCATCTTTGAATTCAGACCACATTGATTATCAACATTATGAACAACCTCCTCAAGTTGACAAACAATTCAATGCTACTGAGACTTGCCATATAAGTCTTATATAAATAAAACATTTGTTGCACCTAAAGGCCTTTCGATATCGCCACAAGACGATATTTAATAACTTCATTAATGAAAGACATAAGAGCCTTATATCTAATTTTCTCGAATCTCCTATTAAAATGAGAACAAATTGCACAATGTAAATCAGAGAATGACATAAAGGACCAAATTATAACAAACTCTGCATCATTATCACTAACAAACCCAACCCCTTCAACATCAGATTTTTTTTCACCGAACCATTATTAAAAATAAAAGTGGCAATACCTTTTCTACTCATTTCTTTTTAAAAAATGCAAAACAGATATGGACACTAGAAAAAAAAATAGAAAAGAAGAGAAAGTTTTGTGTAAAGAGAAGAAGAATGTTGAAGGTGTGATGCTGAAGAGAAAGTTGTGACTTGTGTGTATTTATAAGCTGAGTGCGGAAGGGTTGGAGCTAAAAAATTAAATTTTTTGCCTAAAATCGATATTATCTATACCGATTTGAAGTTGCCACAGCCATACATGTAACATCCCGCTTTTTTCCTTAGTAAAGATTTCATGAATTAAATAGGGGAAACGAGCTCTCCCACGAGCTTTTAGATTAAAAGTGTCTGTAAAAATAATTCTGCTCGTTTTCACAAAATTTTGTAGACACTAGAATAAATCATTTCCATCATCCGAGTACAATCGTGTGTTTAAGGTATCTTTAAAATATACGGATACAGAAGAAAGCTCACAAATACCTTATATTAACTTAGATTCTTCCTTAGAAAAATTAGGAGATCACAAGGACGTGATCGGAATATTTTTAAACAACCACATGCGAAGTACCGGAACCGGGAACGACCAAACCTGATCAAAATTGATCTGTGTGTGACCCTTAATTCTTGGCCACAAAAGTGGACACAAAGCTACTACACGGCCAAGGAGGAGCCAAATGGCTCAAAGTCAACATTCAAAGTATGAGTCATGTAGTGACTAAGCATGCTTATGTCATGCATGATGTCATCTTAGGGGTAAAATGGTAATTTGGTCCAAGGATGTAACATCCCGTATTTTTTCCCTTAGTAAAATATTTTTTCCCTTAGTAAAATGTTCGTAAAAATAAATAAAATAATGTATAAATGAATTTAGGAAGAAGAAAAACATTATAAGTGTATTCCTTAGTGAAAAATTTCCCCAAACAACTATTCATAGAGCCCTTTGTAGGAATTAACCTCTCGAGGCCAGTAAAAATTATTCTGTGGGGCATTTCCAAATTTTGCTGACACTCCAATGATTCCTCTCGACATTTAGAGAAGGATGAAAAATCTAAAGTGTCGGTAAAACGGAAATCGGTTCAGTTTCGGATGATTTCCGGACCAATCGGAAATTTTTTCGGATACCGAAAGTAACCGTAAAGTATACTAATAAAATAATAATTCCCCGAATACCTCCACCGGACTCAACTACTAATAAGGGAAAATTAATAGAGCGCGAGGGTATGTTTATTTTTCGGACATCCGCACGTAAAGCACCAAAACTGCGAACAATAAAAACATGATCAAGCATGATCAAAATTAGACTGACAGGATCATGTTTATCCATAGTAGATATTTATATAACATATACTATGATATAATATAATAATCCTAATGAATAGTAATAATAATAATATATTAATCCTAATATATAATATATATATATATATAATAGAATAATTAAAAGTTATATATTATAATATAAATATATATGTATAAGGACGGTGGGGGATACATCCCCTGATTCAATTTCTTTTGTTTTCCTTTTCTTTGTTTCCCCCACCTGACGCCATATTCCATCTTTGTTTCTTTCATTTTCTTTGTTTTTCTTTCCTGAAGCATGATGCTTCCCACTTCTTCTTTTCTTTGCTGTTCTTTGTTTCTTCTTCCCCCCCCAAGACACCATCTCCATCTTTTTCTTTCCTCTGAAGTGCTTTGTTGCTTCTCTTTCTTTTTCGTTTAGTTTCTTTTTTTTTTGGCTTCGTTCGTGCACTGCTGTGCTGCTGCCGGACGCCGGAAAAATAGCAAGATCGTCAGGGAAGTGCTCAGGGGATTTTCCTCTTCACTTCTACCGTTTCCAAACTGGATTTAGAGGTGGGTAGTCCGAACACCCTTGTCTATGGGATTTTTAACTGTATATTTATGTATGTATTTTTGAGTAGGAAAAATTAGAAATATTATGAGAAAAATATGGAGTTAATGATGCTTGAAGGATTTTTAGAAATATTGAGGTTAGGAAAATAT